>JAWWLZ010000512.1:0-13615 GCA_035041345.1 Poliocrania exsul | reverse complement strand
AGCCTTGGACTATCAGGTGCCAATGATGCAGCACCATTAACACTATAAAAGCAGCAATCCCTTTGTGTCCTGGCACCATTTCCCTGGGAGAAATAGTCTTCCCTCTTCAATTCATAGATGAAAAATAGCAATTTTCCACAACCACTGGTGCCAAGAAAGGATTGAGCTTTGTGCCAGGGAAAAGGGTGGCACTCTTGGCCTCTTGGGTTCCAATGATGCAGCACCATTAACACTCTAAAAGCAGCAATTCTTTTGTATCCTGACTCCATTTCTCTGGGAGGAACCTTCGTCCGTCTTCAATTCTTTGCTGAAAAATGAAAATTTTCCATACCCACTGGTGCCAAGGAATGCTTGAGCTTTGCACCAAGATAAAAGGTAGCAGTCTTGGACTCTCAGGTGCCAATGATGCAGCACCATTAACACTCTAAAAGCAGCAATTGCTTTGTGTCCTGGCACATTTTCCCTGGGAGGAACCTTCATCCGTCTTCAATTCTTGGCTGAAAAATGACAATTTCCCAGCCCACCGGTGTCAAGGTGCTATTGAGCTTTGCGCTTTGATAAAAGGTGGCAGCCTTGGACCGTCACGTTCCAATGATGCAGTACCATTAACACTATAAAAACAGAGAACCTTTTCCCTTGCAGGAATCTTTATCTGCCTTCAAATATTGGCTGAAAAATGGCAGTTTTCCACCGCACTGGTAACAAGGTAGGATTGAGCTTTACACCAAGATAAAAAGTGGCAGCCTTGGAATCTCATGAGCAAAGGATTCAGCGCAATTAACACTACAAAAGCAGCAATCCCTTTGTGTCCTGGCACCTTTTCCCTAGGATGAATCTTCGTCTGTCTTGAAGTCTGGGCTGAAAAATGGCAATTTCCCAGACCCAAAGATGCCAAGAAACAACTGAGCTTTGCGCCAAGTTAAAAGGTGGTAGCCTTGGACTCTCAGGTGACAATGATGCAGCGCCATTACCACTATAAAAGCAGCAATCCCTTTGTGTCCTGGCACCTTTTCCCTGGGTGGAATCTTTGTCCATCTTCAGTTCCTGGATGAAAATTGACAATTCCCCAGACCCACTGATGCCTAAAAACGATCGAGCTTTGCACCAAGTTAAAAGGTGGTAGCTTTGGACTCTGAGGTGCCAATGATGCAGTGCCATTAACACTGTAAGAGCAGCAATCCCTTTGTCTCCTGGCACCCTTTCCCTACGAGGAATCTTCGTCCCTCTTCAATTCTTGGCTGAAAAATGGCAATTTCCCAGACCCACTGGTGCCAGGTAACGCTTCAGCTTTGCTCCAAGATAAAAGGTGGCAACCTTCGGCTCTCACATGCCAATGACGCACCACTATTAACACTCTTAAAGCAGCAATCCCTTTGTGTCCTGGCACCTTTTCCCTGGCAGGAACCTTCATCTGTCTTCAATTCTTGGATGAAAAATGGCCATTTCAGAGACCCACTGGTGCCAAGAATTGATTCAATTTTGCACCAAGAAAAAAGGTGGCAGCGTTGGACTCTGAGATGCCAGTGATGAAGCGCCATTGACACTATAAAAGCAGATAACCTTTTCCCTGGGAGGAATCTTTGTCGGTCTTCAATTCTTGGCAGAAAAATGGAAATATGCCAGACACACTGGTGCCAAGAAACAATCGAGTTTTGCGCCAAGATAAAAGGTAGTAGCCTTGGTCTCTCATGTGCCAATGATGCAGTGCAGTTAACACTAAAAAGCAGTAATCCCTTTGTGTCCTGGCACATTTTCCCTGGGAGTAACCTTCGTCCATCTTGAATTCATGGCTGAAAAATGGCAATTTCCCAGCCCTACTGGTATCAAGGTATGATTCAGCTTTGCACTAAGATAAAAGGTGGTAGCCTTAGACTCTCAGGTGTCAATGATGCAGCACCATTAACACTATAAAAGTAGATAACCATTTCCCTTGCAGGAATCTTCATCCATCTTCTATTCTTGGCTGAAAAATTGCAAAGTAACAGACACCCTGGTGCCAAGGAACGCTTGAGTTTTCTCCCAAGACAAAAGGTGGCAGCCTTGGGCTATCAGGTGACAGTAATATAGCGCCATTAACAATAGAAAAGCACACTAGCCATGACTCTAACCCTAACCAAAATCCTAACCCTAACCCTAATCCTAACCTAAATTTAACCCTAACCATTTCCCGAATTGCAGGCAGGGAATGGGGTAGGGGTCCAGCAAAATAAAAAAATATAGGCCATCGCTTGTGTCCTGACTCCATTTTCCTGGGAGGAATCTTTGTCAGTCTTCAATTCTTGGCTGAAAAATGGAAATTTCCCAGACACACTGGTGCCAAGAAATGATTGAATTGTGCACCAAGACAAAAGGTGGCAGCCCTGCACTCTCAGGTGCCAATGATGCAGCTCCATTAACACTCTAAAAGCAGCAATTGCTTTGTGTCCTGGCTCCTTTTTCGTGGGAGGAATCTTCTTCCGCCTTCAATTCTTGGCTGAAAAATGGCAATTTCACAGCCCCAGTGGTGGCAAGGTCTAATTCAGCTTTGTACTGTGATAAAAGTTGGCAGCCTTGGACACTCAGTTGCCAAGGATTCAGCGTCATTAACACTATAAAAGCAGCAATCTTATTGTGTGCTGGCACCCTTTCCCTGGGAGGAATCTTCATCCCTCTTCAATTCTGGGCTGAAAAACGGCAATTTCCCAGACCCATTGGTGCCAAGAAAAGATTGAGCTTTGTGCCAAGGTAAAAGGTAGCAGCCCTGGGCTCTCAGGTACCAATGATGCAGCGCCATGAATACTATAAAACCAGATAACCTTTTCCCTTTTAGGACTCTTTCTCCATCTTCAATTCTTTTCTGAAATATCGAAATATCCCATACACACTAGTGCCAAGGAACGCTCGAGCTTTGCATTAAGATAAAAGGTGGCAGCCTTGCACTCTCAGGTTCCAATGATGCAGTGCCATTAACACTCTAAAAGCAGCAAATCCTTTGTGTCCTGGTACCTTTTCTATAGGAGGAATCTTTGTCCATCTTCAATTCTTAGTTGAAAAATTGCAATTTCCCAGAGCTACCAGTGGCAAGTAATGCTTTAGGTTTGCGCCAAGAGAAAAGTGGCAACCTTGCCTCTCACATGCCAATGATACAGCACTATTAACTCTGTAAAAGCAGCAATCCCTTTGTGTCCTGGCACCTTTTCTCTGGGAGAAATCTTCATCTGTCTTGAATTCTTAGCGGAAAAATGAAAATTTGCCCAACTCACTGGTGCTAAGAAACGATTGAGGTTTGCGCCAAGATAAAAGGTGACAGTCTTGGACTCTCAGGTGACAATAATTCAGCGCCATTAGCATTATAAAAGCAGATAACCGTTTCCTTGGGAAGAATCTTTGTCCGTCTTGAATTCATGGCAGAAAAATGGAAATTTCCTAGACATACTGGTGCCAAGAAATGATTGAATTTTGCACCAAGAGAAAAGGTGGCAGCCTTGGGCTCTCAGGTGCCGATGATGCAGCGCCATTAACACTATAAAAGCAACAATCCCTTTGTGTCCTGACACCTTTTCCCTGGGAGGAATCTTCATTCGTCTTGAATTCTTGGCTGAAAAATGGCAATCTCCGAGCCCCACTGGTGGCAAGGTATGATTCAGCTTTGTGCCAAAATAAAAGGTGGCAGCCTTGGACTATCAGGTGCCAATGATGCAGCACCATTAACACTATAAAAGCAGCAATCCCTTTGTGTCCTGGCACCTTTTCACTGGGTGGAATCTTGGTCTGTCTTCAATTCCTGGGTGAAAATGGCCATTTCCCAGTCCCACAGGTGCCAAGTACTGGTTGAGCTTTGCACCAAGAGAAAAGGTTGCAGCCTTGGACTCTCAGGTGCCAATGATGCAGCGCCATTAACACTTTAAAAGGAGATAACTTTTCGCTAGGAGAAATCTTTATTCGTCTCAATTCTTGCCTGAAAAATTGCAAATGAACAGACACCCTGGCGCCAAGGAATGCTTGAGTTTTGTGCCAAAATAAAAGGTGGGAGTGTTGGGCTATCAGATGCAGTAATGTAGTGCCATTAACAATAGAAAAGCACACTAACCATGACTCTAACACTAACCAAAATCCTAACCCTAATCCTAACCCTAATCCTAACCTAAATATAACCCTAACAATTTCCTGAATTGAAGGAGGGGAAAGGGGTGGGGGTCCAGGAAAATTAAAAAAATATAGGTCATCCCTTTGCGTCCTGACACATTTTCCCTGGGAGCAATCTTCGTCCGTTTTGAATTCTTGGATGAAAAATGAAAATTTCCAAGACCAACTGGTGCACAGAAATGATTGTTCTTTGCATCAAGGTAAAAGCTGGTAGCCTTGGACTCTCAGGTGCCAATGATGTAGTGCCATTAACACTAGAAAAGCAGCAATCCCTTTGTGTCCTGGCACCTTTTCCCTGGGAGGAATCTTCGTCCGTCTCCAATTCTTGGCTGAAAAGTCACAATTTCTCAGACCCACTTGTGCCAAGGAACGCTTGAGATTTGCGCCAAGATAAAAGGTGGCAGCCTTAGACTCTCAGGTGCCAATGATGCAGCGCCATTGACACTATAAAAGCAGATAACCTTTTCCCTGGCAGGAATCTTCGTCCGTCTTCAATTCTTGACTGAAAAATTGCAAAGTAACAGACATCCTGGTGCGAAGGAACGCTTGAGCTTTGTGCCAAGATAAAAGGTGGCATCATTGGGCTATCAGGTGCTAGTAATATAGCACCATTAACACTCTAAAAGCACTCTAACCTAAAAATATCGATTTTTGACCTCCCAAGGATCTGGCGCGAGAGTCAAAGAAGTCACTTTTACAGAAGTATCGTCAATGCTCTGAACTTTATTTACCAAAACACACACACTTTATCACATAGTTCTTGAGTATGTGATAAATAGTGCAGGAATATTGTTGGTTAATGGCTAGGATTTGCTTGCTTTACCACACAACTAGATTGGTATTTCTTTTTAAACTATGTCCCTCTGTATCACTGTTTTTGCCTCCTTTCTTTAGCAGCTGCTGCATACTTTATTGTTTACTGCTCTTCTTGAAGCAGGCTCAAGGATGCAGGGGCCCTGTTTCCCTCTCCATAGGCAGGGTTGTGCACACAGGCTTCTAATAGCACACTGTGGCCTGTGCTATTAAAATATTCCTCAACAAATCCCCTTTTTTCTTTTTGCACAACCCAGGCCTGGTTAATCATTTTTAACACTAAGCGTTTTATACAACCTAAGGCACATCTAAGCACAAGCAAGCAGATTAACATAGTAGCTAAACACACAACACCTTGCTTAAGGAAATCTTGTAGCCACCCAGTAATGCCCAACGATTTAAACCAATCACTGAAGGGAGAAGTTGAAACTGTCAATTGTCGAAAACCTTCTTGCAATTGCTTAAGGCTTTTATGTATAGATTGGGAATGATCAGATAGATTCATACAACACATTCCTTCAAAATCTTCACATCCATGGCCTTGAGCTAACAGCAGGAAGTCTATGGCCGCCCTATTTTGCAAAACTGCATGCCTGACGCTATCCACATCAGTGGTCAGTTCTGAAAGGACTTTTGACATTATGTTCAGGTCTTTTGTTGTCCAGCAAGCCAGTTGTTGAATTACCCATGAAGATTTTGCAGCGCCTATTCCAGATATTATTGATGTAATGATATTGACGGGAGTGCTCCAAAAGGTTACTCTGTTATCACAGTTTGGCCCTAGTTGGTATACTGATCGTTTGCTACGTAATGCCTTGGTGTGATTCCATAAGGTGTAGTTCAACATTTGAGCTATGGTAGGCTTGAACAGAGTAAGTTTACCTAGATAGCAAGGGCCTCCAACTGGATTACTAGGGATACCAGGACATGCTCTCTCTCGACAGATTAAAAACAGTCCTTTCGGTAGGGCTAGACCCATAGTATTATTTCCCCAAATGTTGGAGTACAGACATTCTGGAGGACAATAGCTGTTTTCCTGAACCTCTCTATAGACAGAAGACCCTGGTGATACTGTCTGTACGGCTGACAATCCAACTTTACTGGACTCTAATAGGGCAGTAATCTTTTTATTTCCTTTGAACAGCACACCTCCAAAACTTGGGGGTGCTGATGCCATAAGGTCTAAATCTTGGGGTTCCACTATGGCTCTATTTAATGACATAATTAACGCGCCCTGCCACCAAGCAGTGTAATTATATGCAGATATTAGTTTGGTGGCCTTGGCTGTGGCATCACTCATTGTGCACAATGTTTCATTCTTTACATATCCCTTAAACCATTCAGGGGCAAATGTTGGGACTCCTATTAGACATGTCCTAAATGGGTCTCCAGGTATGGCCATAGAAAGACAAAAGGAATCTTCTCCAGTCGCACTAGCAATAGTAACCCAAATGTTGCTATTAGGCTCTATTTTGTGAAGGATTGTGGCTATACCGGGGCTAACTGAAATCCACAACAAATATATACAACAGAAACAATTAACGATTTCTTTGCTCATTGTGCTTAAAAACAAGCTCGCTTCAATGCAGATATCTGTTGAGCTTGCTCAAAGTTTTGGGAAACCTTAAAAGTTGCAAGATTAACTACTTTAACTGGGATATTATAAAGAGTTATGGCTACACTACAGAATTCAGACAGGCTATTCCCATAACACTTTTCACAGAGGCTACCTTGGGTGGCAATTGTTAATGAGTGCTTAATTCCCACACTCCACCTGGTCCCCTATGACCAAGGATCTTTAAAGTCACAGCACGAGGATTCACGCTGAAGAGGCTTAGTAGACTTGTGGGTTTGGCTACTTCTAGCTGCTGTTTCACTCATTGTTGCTTGGTGGTGAGCAGGCTCATCCGAAGATGGGGCAGCTGAAGCAGCTCTAGTCCATCTGCAGGGCACCCACACAGGTGCGGAATCTGTGGAAACACAACTATAACCTCGTCCAGTGAACAATAGAGTCTTAGGACCCACCCACTGACCTGTCTTGGGGTCCTTGTATGTTACTTGAACCTCCTGCATGGGAGATATCCATCAAGAACTATAGTGTAACTGCACTGGGGTCTGCTCTGAATCTCTACTTAGGCTTAGATAATTTAGAGTGAACAACGCTTTACACAAACGAATTTGGGGATTAATAAGCTCTGACTCTTTCTGCTTCTGCAAGTACATTTTAAGGGTTCTGTTTGCACACTCCACTATTGCTTGGCCTGTTGACAGGTGGGGAATACCAGTTATATGCTTAACACCCCATGTAGTAAGAAATCTCTGAACCCGCTCTCCTACATAAGCAGCGGCATTATCTGTCTTTATGGTTTGTGGCACACCCATGATGGCAAAGCAATTCATTAAGTGCCTGATGACACTTATGCTCTTTTCCCCAGCTTGAGCTGTTGCCCAAACTAGGCCGGAATAGTTGTCTATGGACACATGGACGTACTTAAGCTGCCCAAATTCAGGAACATGAGTAACATCCATTTGCCATAATTCTCCTGCTTGCAGGCCTCGGGGATTCACTCCCATGCCTAGAGTGGGTCCAAACTGACTACATTCGGGGCACGCCCTCACTATACCTTTAGCATCCTCCTACAAAATCTCAAATTGATGTTTTAAGACCCTAGCACTCTGATGAAACATTGAATTACTATCTTGTGCCATACTAAAGTCACTGGCTGGCCATTGCATCCCTAAACTAACAAGAGAGTCTGCCTTTGCATTGCCTTCTCCAAGACCCAAAGAGGTCTGATGACTTCGTGTATGCAGTATACAGCACAGATGGGATCTCAGCTTCAGTGTGCACTGCAAGAGTAAAAACAACTCTAGCAGTCTCTGATTCCTCACTGGTTTGATTAGGGCATCCTCTATGTGATTCGCAACTCCCATAGCTTACTGAGAGTCTGACACCACAATCAGGGGTTCTGCTTTCCATTGCATTAGTGCCCAGGCAATAGCTGCTAATTCTAGCATTTGTAGGCTGTCTTCTTTCTACCCAGGGATTAGTTGACGATGCCACTGTCCATTTTCCTTCCAAATGCAAACAGCAGTGCGAGATTTTCTTCCTGCATCAGTGAAGGCACTTCTCCCATTGACTGGCCGACTCGAAACCATGGGTCTCTCAACCCAGCAATGCTGGCATATTGCCTGCAGACGCTTGTCACTGGGCCCCCTGCGGTGAAGGCTGCCAGAATACCCTATGATGGCAAGCTGTAGCGGAGCAGAATTCTGCAGCAGCCAGTCAAAATCAGCAGCTTTGATAGGGACACTGATGCACTCTGGCTCTTTTCCATCAACTTCTTTACAACGTTGGCGGCCTGTGCGTTGCCAGATACTCTTTGGCACCATATATGGCAGAAACAGCCATTCAAGGATCGCTATGCTTGAGCCCTTTACCTGTGCATCTCGTTTGGCACCTGGAGTCGCTGGGGTCAGTGTTTTGTCGGGTAACTTTTCCCCCTTTTCTTTTTGCCAAACGAGGTCTTGCATTAAGAGTGCAAACAGGAATTGTGGATGATTGCAGATCCATATACCTAAGGGGTGTTCAGCGTATTGCTGATCTGCATAGCACAGGACAGCTTAGCAGCAACACGATTCAGGGCTTCAGTGTGTTCTTGGGTCCATTCAACTGCTGCATTGGGCTGTGTTCCATGCAAGAGCAACAAAAATGGGTGGATATCTGCATTGGTGAGGCCAGTGACAGTTCTGACCCATTGAAGCTCACCAACTAATTTCTGGGCATCGTGCAATGTTTTCACTGAAGGGGTAATTGAAAGCTTTTGCGGTCTAATGGCAGCATGTGTTACTTGCCATCCTAGATAATTCCAAGGAGCTACTTGTTGCACTTTTTCTGGGGCTACAATTAGGCCTTTGCACTTTAACAAGGCCACTATGGTATCACAGATGCCGTTATCAAACGGATCTTGTTGGCACAGGAGAATGTCATCGATGAAGTGGTAGATGAGTGTAGACAGCATGTTTTTCCGCAAAGGTTGAAGTGCCCAGGCAACATAAAGCTGACACATTGTAGGTGAGTTCTTCATTCCCTGTGGTAATACAGTCCATCCATACCTTTTGGCTGGTTCAGCTTTATTGACTGATGGTACTGTAAATGCAAATCGGACCGTGTCCTCTGGACAAAGAGGGATGGTGAAGAAACAGTCCTTTAAGTCAATTACCAATACATGCCAGTTTCTAGGCAGCATTGTTGGCAATGGCATGCCTGGTTGCACAGCCCTCGTTGGCCACATTTGGTCATTCACCTTCCGTAAGTCATGCAGCAAGTGCCACTTTCCTGATTTTTTGGGGATTACAAAAATAGGTGTGTTCCAGGGACTAACTGATGGCTGAATATGCCCTGCATCTACCTGCTCCTTCACAAGCTGATTGGCAATGTCTAGCCACGACTGCTCTACCCACATACAGTCATCTGATTTCCAACAAAGACGGAGAGTTGGCAGCTTCTCAGCAGTGACCATGCCTAAAAATGTTTCTCAGGCTCAGGAATGGAAAGGGTTGCCCCTAACTGGCTCAGCACATCTCTTCCAACGAGACCATCTAGTTGGCCTGGTAGTGCCATGACATACGGACACTGTTTGCCCTTCTGGAAACTGTAGCTGGACGGGTAGCACGCGTTGGAGCTGGTTGGAGCCACCTCCAACACCCTGCACGGCATCTACGGCAGGTAGCAACTTCCAGCTTTGAGGCCACAGTTGCCGGCTGACAATGGTGACGTCTGCCCCTGTGTCCATCATCATTGATATGGCAACACTTTTTTCATTGCACGTTAGTTGCACAGTGATCATGGGTCTGGCCTTTGTTTTTTGCATGAGACATACTGCTACGTCACCAGAGGACCCAAATCCATTATCTCCTCTAGGAAGGTGCAATGTTTTCTGGTTCTCTATTTCGCTTTTAGGCAAAAGAACTGGCTGGGCAATATGAGTTCCTTTTTGAATCAAGAGAGGTGGGGTCAGTGTGTAACAAGCAACTAAAATTTCTCCAGTATAGTCCACATCAATAACTCCTGGTAGAACAATAATCCAGCAGTTCCAGCTGACGATCTTCCTATTAGCAAGGCTCCCATTGTGCTCTTTTCATGATAGATGGGTCCTGTAATTCCAGTTGGTGTTTTTTGGACTTGTGTAGATGTGAGAGTCACATCTACTGCTGCTGCCAGATCGAGCCCCAGGCTTCCCCTTGTTGCGGGGGGTGGTAGTTGTCTGAGAGCATTGGGCCAGCCACTTGTGTCTTTGCGTAGGGGCCCTTCGCACTGGGCCTCTGGTTTTTTGTAAACTTACAGATGCTGCTGTTGTGATTATCTTTCTGGCAGTGATCACACCACACTGTGGCAGAACAGGCTCTACGGAAATGGCCTTTAGCTCCACATTGGTAGCACAGAGATGTAAACTTCGCTGTCTTTCCTTTCTGTTTGCCAGCTACTTTTTGGGCCACAGCGGTGAGAAGACGATGCGTTGGTTCCATTGCAGCTGCTAAAGCACCTGCCACGGCTTGGCTTTGCTGCTACTGATTTGCACATGAGGCCATCTCAAGCATTTCAGGAACCTCTGCCTCTTTGGGAAGGGTTGCAAGCAAGGACTTGGTCTTTCGGTTGGCATTTTCAAAAGCCAACAGCTTGAACATAGAACCTTTTGACTCCACATCTTAGTTGGTTTGTGCCATGATTGACTATGAGAGACGGTCCACAAAGTGCGGGTAAGGCTCTATAATTCCTTGCTTGACTGATGTGAATGGAGGTAATGGAGTTGGCTCTGGGACTGCATAGAAGGCTTGATGGGTCAGTCTTGCTGCAGTGTGATGTAGGATCGCGGGAAACTGCAGATGTACTTGCACATTTTCATATTGTCCATCACCAGTTAACATGTCTGTGGTAACCCCTGCTAAAGGGTCTCCAGCTGGGCGAGGGCTAGCAGCCTCAAGCTGCGTGAGCCGCTTCCACTGTTTGTACCAAATTAGTTGTTGAGAGGGTATTAGGAAAAAGTGTGCTATATTTTTGCAATCATGAGGGCTATCAGTATCAGCTGTGAAAACCCAATCTAAAACTGAGAGTCCATTTTCTGTTTTTATTTCTCCTTCTTTTAGAGCCTTTTTTGCTTGCTGCAGCGCTTTCCAATCATGTTGCTCATAGTTTGGACCACTGTTTCTGACTATGACAGGGCAAACGACTGTATCGACTGCAGACCACTCTCCATCTGGTATGGCATCTCTGATAAAGCCAGACCATCGAGCCGCACGGGCCTTTCCGTCACTAGATGGCGCTAGTGCAGTAGCCTTGCGGGAGGACGGGCGGGTGCTTTTATTTCCTCATCCTCCGAGCTCAGAGAAGGAGCTCGATACGTTTCAAAGGTGAATGGCAGCGGTTTAGACTGCAATTGTGATTCCCTCTCTTTCTTTTCAAGGGCTTTCATAGTCTGCTTATTTGCTTCAGCTACTTGCTCTAACAACTTCATCTGCTGTTCTAAGGGTGTTAGCGTACGCTCCAGCTCGCCATCTGACCACTCCGCGGCGGCTTTTGGCTCTTCTGCCGAAGCGGCGGCAGGCGCAGGAACACCCTCGGAACTGTGACTAGACCACCCCCGTCCGCCATGGCGCTAGCGGACACTTCCGAATTGTTTGGCATTTCGGTCTGGGACGGCACAGCATCCACTTCCGCTTTAGGGGCTGCAGCAGCACCACAATCAGACAGGAATTCACCCACGGACCGGTGCATTTTCCCCGATATGCCCTTCATGGCAAAGCTATTCCCTTCTATTCCTAGCAGCGCTTTCCAGCTCTTCCTGCGCTCTGATCCCAGGAGCGGGGGCGCTGAGAGCTCAGCTTGCTTTTCTCCTTCCGGCACGAGCATTTTCACAGCCGCAGCGGCTACCTTTGATTCTGCTTTCATCTCTTTAAGTGCGGTAACCACTATTTTCCACGTTCCTTCTAGCCCCGCCGCCTGTTTATTCTTCCCTTGTATATGCAAGTCCCACATGAAGTCTCCAACTGACTTCCATTGTTCCCACATAAATAACGTGGGCTGGCTTTGAAAGTACCCCTGTTCGTGAGCCCATGAAACGAGCTTATCAAAAAGCTTTTCGCTGACTGTTTCATCTCCCTTAGCGAGCATACTCAGCAAAAGCCGTTTTGCAGCAACTATCTCGGCTTCCATTTTTTCAATAAGCCAAGATTTTTGATAGGAGGGAGAGAACGACTCTCACTTTTGCTTACCATGGACCCCGAGACCGTCGGTAGCTGTCCCTATCACCGCCTCTACAGCTTCCCGACCAGCGTAACTCAGCAGACACTGATCACAGCTCCCTTGTCCAGTCTCCGATATCGACCTGTGGGGACAAATTTTCGCTGTTTTTTTTGTCTGAGAACTCCACCACTTAAAAGTAAAAATATCGATTTGTGAGCTCCCAAGGGTCTGGCGAGAGAGTCAAAGGCATCGTCTTCACAGAAGTATCATCAACGCTCTGAACTTCATTTACCGAAACACACACACTTTATCACGTAGTTCTTGAGTACACGAATAGTGCAGGAATATTATTGGTTAATGGCTAGGGTTTGCTTGCTTTACCACACAACTTGATTGGTACTTCTTTTTAAACTATGTCCCTGTGTATCACTGTTTTTGCCTGCTTTCTTTAGCAGCTGCTGAATACTTTATTATTTACTGCTCTTCTTGAAGCAGGCTCAAGGATGCAGGGGCCCTGTTTCCCTCTCCATAGGCAGGGTTGTGCACACAGGCTTCTAATAGCACACTGTGGCCTGTGCTATTAAAATATTCCTCAAAACTAACCATGACTCTAACCCTAACCAAAATCCTAATCCTAACCCTAACCCGAACGCTAACCCTAATCCTAACCTATATTTACCCAGAACCATTTCCCGAATTGCAGGAGGTGAAAGGGATGGGGGTCCAGCAAACTAAAAATATATAGGCAATCCCTTTGTGTCCTGACATATTTTCCCTGGGAGGAATCTTCGTCCCTCTTCAATTCTTGGCTGAAAAATGGAAATATCCCACACCCACAGGTAAAAAGAAATTCTTGAGCTTTGCGCCAAGATAAAAGGTGGCAGCCTTGGGCTATCAGGTGCCAGTAATATAGCGCCATTAACAATTGAAAAGTACACTAACCATGACTCTAACCCTAACCAAAATCCTAACCCTAACCCTAACCCTAATCCTAACCTAAATTTACCCTGAACCATTCCCCGAATTGCAGGAGGGGAAAGGGATGGGGGTCCAGCAAAATAAAAAAATGTGGGCCATCCCTTTGTGTCCTGACACATTTTCCCTGGGAGGAATCTTCTCCAATTCTTGGATGAAAAATGGCAATTTCCCCAGAGGGAGTGGCAGAGATCCCTCTGTGTGTATTACTGCGGGCTGCCCTTCTATTTTCATATTCCAGCTTCTACAGGACATCCCCTTTGTTTCATGGGCCCTCCTGAAGGCAAGGGGCAGGGAAACAGCTGTGTCTTGGGAGCCACAGGACTTCTCTTGGAGTCTTCACCAAGCAGCAGACCCAAGCAGCTCTGCATCAGAGGGAACAGAAAGAGGCCACTGAGTCATACCTTAAAGGAGTTTGTTTGCATCTTCAAGGAGTCATTTTTTAATTTCAGGTCACCT
>JAWWLZ010000510.1:0-16565 GCA_035041345.1 Poliocrania exsul | reverse complement strand
CTTGTGGTGTGTGTGAACTGTATTGAGTGCTAGTATGAAAGAACAATTTTGACAAAGTAAGATCTCTTAAGTTTTTTGTTTGGTTTGGTTTTGGTTGTTTTTTTTTTTCTGTATGGTTGCTTTGGGCTTTGCTTTGTTCTTGTTTATTCTGGTTTTAGATGAATACAAGAAAAACTATTTGAACACCAAAAAAATAACTTTTTTGTGACAGATTGATAAAGGTATATCTGTCCTCATTCAGTGAAATGTTGCCATCTGTTAAGTTAATTTAGAGGAACAAAAGTAATTTTAGTTTACTTGTGCAACACTGCAAGACTCAAACCAAAACAATGTCAAATATTTTACATTGTCCGAACCACATCAAAGAAAGTTTTCTTACAGCTTTTTGTTCAAGACCTAGAAATGATTGATAATGCAACACATCAGATAGAAGGGGAAAAACTTCTAATCTTCTTTCCAAAAGTCTCATCACTCAGAGCACAGAAACAGTTTAAAAACATATCAACTCACCCATGAAGGCAGCAATGTGGGATCAAAAGCTTCTTTATACTCACCAATGACACAGTCAATAGAGATGATAAAGTGAGAAAGGAATCAAACTTTTTTTTATTTTTCACTGTCAACTAAAACGATATTCTTGAAGTTATTTTTAAAAGACTACTGCCACTATTACTGAGTAGCCCTATAAAAAATAGGACAAAATGATGAAGTCTATAAAATCAAAAGCTAACTCTCTCCCAAAAAAGGTTAAAGCATTTTTGATCACTCTGTATGTCAATTCTAAAGAAAAATTCAATCTTTTGAATTAAGTTTAAAAAAGCAATTTTAAGGGGAGTAAACGAAATAAAAAGTGAAGAGAAAATGGTTTATGTCAGCCAATAATGGAGTTCAAGGCTTTTGCACTTAACCTGCTGAACTCAAATCCAGGTAAGTGTGTTGCTGCATCTCCCCACCATCCCCTCCCCAGGCCACAGTGTAATCTGAGAAAAGCTCATTAGGCCTCAGTCTTGAAGAACAGCACCTGGGCTGAGCTCCCTTTGAGCTTACCAGAAGCCCTGTCTGCTTCCAGGAACAAGTGTTGCCTAACAACCTCCTGTTTTTTAAAGAATGGCCTTGGAATTTTTTTTTTTTTTTTTGCCTGGATAACAACTCAAGTAGAATAATGTATTTGTTATCAATTTGTCAAAGAAAGTTACCAACCTAAATTGCAGTCAGGGTGGAAAATTACTATGACTAATTCTTTTTTTAGGTGCTTTAGATTTGTAAATAAGTCAGTAAGTAAGTTCCTATTGTGGTATAGTAAATTCTATATGAACCCTTTGCTAAAACACTCTTTTGCCACAGTAGGATGAGGATTGATATCCAAGGTGCAAGTTCATCTTAATTTCCTGCAGTAAAAGCCTGAAACAAGCAGTATCAGTGTAGCAATCTAGACTAATACCTTTCACTCTGGATTAACTGTTCACAGAAATCTCTTCACCAGCAAGAATAAAGTACAACCCAGACAACAATTTTAAGGGTTACAAGCTCTACCTGACAAACAAACCCAATATCAATCCCTTTTCAAATATAGAACGAAAAATAAAGCCATTTACAGGCTGGGGAAGCAAAACAGCCCAAGAGACAGGGCTAACTTTTGAAGTTATTCTATTACCTTGCAGAGAAAAAAAAATGCCTCTAGAGCCCTTCTTTTATCCATGAGACATGTACACTGGAGATAGTTCCACATCTTGCTTTTCTGTCTGATGCATAAATTGAATATTTCATTGGAAGCCTAAAAAAAGATTTGCTGGCCCTAGGCCTCATGTCTGTGCTGCATATTTTGAAAGGACCTATTTTTGTAACTGGAAGAGGAGGTGTGGGAAACAGAGTTTGAGGCCTCAGTCAGAATACAACAGCTCCTTCCAGTAACAAATTGTTAAAAGGCAAGAATGAAAGACATAAACTTAAAAAGCATCATTCATTTTGAAATTTTTTTCAAGACAATTCAAATTTTCCAAATGTAATTTGCTTTTCTATAGTTTGTGAATCCTTCCTCCCACCAACCTGAGGGAAAATTCAATTTATCAGGTTCTGTGACACTGCCATTGCCTGATCCAGTGTATTCTGAAGGTGGTTGTTATGTTAAGAAAGAGATATATAAAATTATTTTTATAGCTGAGAAATTACATAAATGCTACTTTTTCAGAAAACTTTAAAAATATAATAATAAACTGTTACACCAGAAAACTGTCATGTACATGTGTCTAATGAAAATTTGATATGGTTAATTATAAAATGATGGGATCATGCCTTCTTTTTTCTTTTCTCTCCTATGTCAACAGAGCAACTACAGGGTCTTCATTCAGCTCCCTGTGTACACAACAGCTTTGAAACATAATCTTTAAAATATAGCGTGCTAAACCAAAGATAAGTTTTGAAAAGCATTTTGAGATAACAAATAGAGTACTTTAAACATGAACGATATAATGAAAATAATTTCCACTGGGGTTTGTAAAGTCTTTGAACCAAAGATTACAGATAGGATTTTGCATCTGATCACAAGATAAAAGTTTCTTACAAAAAAAAAAAAAAGAAAAGAAAAAAAAAACCCAACTCCATTTAAATGCTACTTTCAGAGAGATACCTAGGTCCTAAATGCTTTGGGGTAAGATGCTTTAAATTGCTTCAGGAAAAATTAGAATACAATACATAGAATCTTTACTCCAAGGCACTGTACTAATGGCACTGATTTTTGAGCTTCTCATTTTACACTTTGCTTCTGATTTAAACCATGAATTGGTTTATCCTTCAAAAAATCCTCAATCTTTCATGTATTTTTATTAAATCTATGTTAAATTTGTCCTTGTTTCCCAGACATATACAATTTTCATTAAGGTCTTAATGGTTATTGGTAGAGCTAGTGAGATACTATGAAAGCCACAAGTCTCGGAAAGATTGAATAATATTATTATTTTAATATGATATCATGATTGAAATATTCAATAATTTAGTCATTCAATAGTATCACCAATCCATCCCACCCTGGGCAAGGGGTAAGCAAAAGCAGAGTCAAATGAGGCATGAGAGGGAGTACAGTATGTTGGAGACAAGCTGCTGGATAAGACAAACTGGTCTGGTCTCACTGAAATTACGTTGCTTATTGAAAATGTTCCATAGAAGCCACTTCAGGTACTTGTGCTACAGAGGCTGGAGGCATAAAGTTATTACGTGGTTTTATTTCATGGTATCTTGCTTTGCAAAAGTTCCCCATGTAGAGAAGCCCTCAGTGACAAAGATTCTCTTATAGGTCTTCCTAAAATGGGACAGGCCCAAGATGAAAGAATTATTTTGTAATAGTACAAGGTGGATTTTTTTTCTTCATTCTATGTAGAAATTCTGTGGAAAAGTTACTTTTAATGGTTCACATTCTTGCCCAAACTGTGGGCTCTTACTCAGCTCTTTTTGTACATTTCCTTACAAGTTCCTGTAAAGCATGGAACACACAGTCTGGAAAAGTATGAATAGATGGGATTTGTGACAGTGTGCTTTTCTGAACCTGCAGTATGTTAGAAAACAATGCTGTTATACAGATTTCCTGTGCTTCATATATTTGCCTTGAAAATAAATTCAAAATGCATGATATGATTCTAAAGAGTGGTGAGAAAGCATTCAAAATTATGAGTTTATTAGGACTTTTGCTTTGTAATCACATTAGGGAGGTAATTAAATTATTAATTTCTAGCCAGTTTACATTTGCCTGTTTGTTTCCCCTAACCTGAAATGTTTTTGTGACAATGATCATCAGCCTTCCTACAACATGTGTCTTTATGAAATATTGAACACAGACAAAGCAGAACACAGGATAAGCATCACTTAAACTGTGAATAGTCACTTGTTATTAACAGACAAGGCAAAGAACATCCTATTGACTTACAGCAGCTAGCCAAAACACAGTCTGCCAGATGAAAGTGCTTTTTCTTATAATTTTACTTGTCATTCCTATTGTATGCCAAGCCTTTGTAGTCAAATTTAATTCTCAGTGATTTATGATAGCTAAGTTGAATTCTATTGTGTTATTTTCTAGCAGAAAATAAAACAGAGTAAAGTAGTTTGGTTCTGTTTTCCTTTAAGACAGAATTAAATTTAAGTAACAAATTCAACAGAATGTAGGCTGTCCAGGTTGTTTTTTCTTTTTTTGAAAACTTACCTTGAAGGTACGTGTTAAGAATTCTGTCAGGTCTCCTACTGACTTCTACAGTTAAAAAAATAAAGTTGCAACCTAACAACAAAAATATGAGCTTGAATAACATGCACATTTTTCTATGCTACTCTTAATAAGTTGTTATTTTTCACTTCACTTGACTCCTTGTTACAGGGGCCACATGAAGGAAAAGGTCAAACTTTCAAATTTTTCAGAAATGAAGCTTGTTTGCTTATATATATCAGTTCCTAATATCTTTTTAAAAGACCTGTTCACACAAAACATAAAATATATGCGCTCTTCACATGCCAGTCCATTAATGAATATTTCTGTATCATTGATATGTTTCTTAATTTTAGTCTGTTATTAATTTTCCCTTTAGTAAACCATCTCAGTTCTATTGATTTAATTCCACTGAAGTACACTTAAAGATGCATCAGTGTAAATTGTATTAATTCTCAGATACAACAAATTAAAATATTATTCACTAGGTTTCCATGAAGTAAAATATGCCCAAACACACATGCTTTCTTTATTCTTTACACTAGCCTAAATAGACTTTATTTTATTTCATACTCTTATTAAAAAATCTCTGGTTTAGGCTGCTGTGCAGACTTCACTGACAACACTCGTTCTTCAACAGCATCTATTTTCATAAGTCCTTATTCCTCTCCCCTTCTACCAGCATTCCCTTCTTGTTTTAAACTTCTTAAACATGTCGTTCATTCTGTGAGGATACTTATTTGCACAGACCTTTTCTGTCCTAAAGTTATTCTTATTCTTCAGAAAGCTAAAATCCCATTCAACCCATGCTGCAACTTCAGCTACATTTTCAATCTTCTTTTCATTATGTCTAAGGCTAAAAAGATGTACAAATGGTATCCCAAGTCCTGACACATCTCAGGATCTGTGTGTGTGAAACAGTGTGGTGATGTTACACTGGAGATCAGTCACTTCTCTCCCAGGTACCTTCATAAGTCTTGCACAAACCACTGTTGCAGTGCTGGGGTTTTGAAAGAAATATTCCCAGTATACGAATTAGGAATAAGTTGTCTCTTGCACCTCTAGTCTCTGGAATATTCCACTCCTTTAATAATCACAGTAGAGATAACAGGGATGTGAAAAAATGGCAGTTGAGTCTTAATTCAGATAAGTATTTGAGCAAAGCAATGCTGTAAAATACAGATTTTTAAAGAAAGAATGAGTAATGTCATGAATACATCTTTTTAGAAAGAATCATAAACAAGGGTCTGCTCAGATAATACTGAGATGGAGCTCTAGGCTTCTGAGATAAGAACTGGCTATGGATAGAGATGCTACAGAATCAAAGAATCACAGAATATGCTGAGTTGGAAGGGACCCACAAGGATCATTGAGTCCATCTCTTGCCAATTTAGTCATTGGAGTAACAAACTCTACAGAGGATTTTGGCATTATAGAGATATTTTGACTTACTAGATACAGTCTGGAGAACAAACTCTACCAAAAGATGGGATTCTTGCAATCATAATATCCAATAAATATTTGATTCCTCATTAATTAAATTACAATCTCTGGTGGTATTCTGTGTCTGATTCTGGTAAAAACTGATATACACTGGACAACAGAAAATAATTCTTAAGCAACAAGGAGATGAGAGTGTTTATATGAACCGTAAGAAAAACAAAAATTGGCCTATATATGTGAGAGGTTTAAATATATTAACAAAGGATTTAAGTTATTAAGATGGCATTCTGTTGACTACACTTTAAGTCAATCAGATCGTAGATAAGTCCAATGGGGAACTCTGCAGTGTTAGAAAAGTAACAACAACAAAAAAAAGACTCTTCAGAAGAATAACTTTCAGCACTTAGAGTTACAATAAGAAAAAATGTTATGACTAGCAAAAGACAAAACAATGGGCTTTCTTGAGAATCCATACTTTCATGTTTGCCATGCAACTTCATATTTATATTTCTTTTATGCATAATAAAGAATGATGGAGTCTTTAAAAAGTGGTGAAGGTTTTTAGTGAGAAATGGGTAAATACTCTCAAAAACTGGCCAAAACCAGGCTTTACAAAAACCCTGTCACTAAATTATTCAACATCGATAGCCTCCTGTAAATATAGAAAGGCATGCAAAGAAATAACTTTCCTTCATTTTTCCAGGAAATGAACTTTATGTCAGAAGTCTGATTCAGAGACATTAATTCTGCAGTCTGCTTTTGAATATCTGCTCTTTGTCACTTAGAATACCGTCCTGTTACCAAAATATTCTAGAAATAGTGGCCACCTTCTCTTCCTCCCTAACGGGACTAGACTGTCTGTTCATTGTTGTTTAGTTTCCCTCTGTGTGCAATACTGAGATTCATGTGGAAGGAAGGGGAAGAAGCCAGAGTAATTTATTGGATATAATTCTGCAAAGATGCCTGAAAGGAGCGATAGCCTTTATTTGAGTGTGAAATCTAAAATATTATTATTTATTCTTGCCATGACAGACTATACATTGAAATTACTGATGCAATTATATACTTATTACATTATCCTTTCATGAGCCAATAGAGAAAACTAAAAATATGAGAAGTAGTGATTTTGCAAGTCAAGTGTGGACAGCTTTTGTCCTGCTTATGCAACGCAAATAACTTGGATAATATTTACATTAAATAAGCATTAGATGAACTAGAAAAAACCCTCATCTTTGTTTTAAATTAATTTCATATCCTGGCACTAATAAAAATAATTTGTCTAAACATTTGTCCTTAAAATACATTACAAATTAAAATTTCATTAAGTTCCTGATTAAATGCTTGAAGCTTGGTGAAACAGGAATTAAAGTAATTAAATTATTTTTAGAATCATAAGTCAAATGTTAATAGCAGTATTTCAGTTGCTGCAGACTTGCCTGAGGGAATTTTTAATGGAATTCCACTGAAAATTCATAATTTGATAATAATTTAAAATAAAAAGTGATTGTGGAAGTTATATTTTTTTAGTGAACAGACTTATTCCCTGAAAAGTCAGTCCTTTGTTTATCCCTGAGAGGAACTAATACCAAAGGTTGCAAAACCTGCCTACTTTATCCAAGATACGTAAATTAATCTGGAAATTGTTTCAATGGACACACATCTTTACTTTAGTAAATCCAAGTTTGTAAAAATTGAACATTTTTGCCATAGCAGATTCATGTTGATAAGGTCTACGTCAGGGAAGGTTTTTTTAGGACAACATGCTTTTTGTTTGTTTGTTTGTGTGTTTGTTTGTTTGGTTTTTGTCCAAGAGAACACAACAAACCCATGAATAGTCAAGCATTGCTTGATTGAGAATGTAGTGGTTCCAAGTCAGGCAAACTATAGCTCAGAACCTTCATCCTTGCTGTCCATCAAGTTAATGGGATTTTAGGGAGTATGACTAGTAGATTTTCCCTGAAATGTAGAGTTGAAGTAGTAATGCATAAGGAGGAGTCATTGACTTACTGCATATCAGTGCAAACCTCACTTTTCATCATCTGCATTTTCCTCTCAAGCTTGGAACCTTCACACATATCTTAATATGGCTTTTTCTTGTTGTGTTGAATAATCAAGTGCCTGTTGCTTCCTATGTCCTCCATAAGACATATTTGTTTTCCCTTTCCCACATACTACATCTGTAGTACAGTGTTACTGACAGAGTAGGACAGCCTCCCCAATCATCAAAGAGGAAGGACGAAGGGAAGCCTAGTTTTGGGGCTGGAGTTTAATTAGTTGAATGTTTTATCTTAATGTTTTTTGCTTTCCCCTTTTGCTTCTTCTCCACTTCCCCTTCTATTCTGGCATCCCATCAAGTTTGACTGAACACAAGGGAAAGTCAGATCAAACCGCTGACAAGAACCATGGACAAAGAACAGAGGAAACAAGACTTTAGTGTGGAATTCTACTTTAAATTTTGCACAATAAAGAAGATCATATTAATGGAAGAGTAAAGTGCTCTTTTTTGACTTCTAGTTTTTTATAATGAGTATTGCAGAAATTTAGCAACTAAACAAAATATAGAAGAGTTTCAGAGACCATATTGCCACTTTTTAGAGTCTTACTCACACTTTTGGAGAATGAGAGGGCTCAGAAGATGTCATTTGGATATGTCAGAGCATATAGCAGGAGTATTAGGCTACAGACATGCCATTGCAGAAGGTCCTGTGCCTTTGGTGTCAGAGGACTGGAGAGAAACTCTGATTTTGCAAGCATTTAGAGAAAATTTGTAGCCCCAAGTCTTTGTGATAAAGCAGCTGTATTCCAAAGACACAGAACTGAACACTCCAGCGGGGTTGGACCCTGAAGACAGGAAGCTGAAAGATTTCTAGGGTGTTAGAGTAGTGGAAGTGGCTGTTTCTGAACAATATTGACATTGTGTTGTGCAACATTTCTTCTTAAAACAAAATGTCATATTTGATATAACTTATGGATGGCCACTCTACTTCAGCACTCCACTGGTGTAAGTTAAGAAGACTTTCTACATTTAATTTAGAAGAGAAATGGTGAGTTTAACAATAGAAACCTGGAGTATTTTATTACACATATGGTAATGATTTTACATAAAACTCAAATCTTATGTTATGTTGTCTGAAGAGGTTTGTTCAAATCATTGAGCTCTTCAGCAGTACTTCTGTTTCCAGCTTCAGAGTGTGGGCACTTCAAACCAAATAAAGTGCACAAAATGCTTTGACAGTTACCAGGTTTGCTTTATCCTGCAAACATTAATATATGCTTTACCTTTGTTAAAATTGCTTTTAAAAGTCAGACTTTAGGTGTTTTGAAAACTCAGTGCTTCAATTTGCCATGCACTAGCAGTGCTGTCATGTGTTTTTCAGGTTAGGGACAAAGGCAGTTTTGTACTTGAGTGATCCTCTTTTTCAATTGGAATCAACTTGAGATAATCAACTGGATAAATCTAAGGGGACTTACTCTTTTAGTATCTGATCAAGGAAGTTTGGAGTGACAGAAAATCCCCTCAAATACAATGAAGAAGACAAGTGGCCTTGGGAAAAGCTCTATTGAAAGATCAACAGAACGGAATAGTCAGCTTTTAACTGTAGAAAGGCTTAGAGGTGTTTGTTTTTATAGCTTGGAAATAAGTTTAATTTCACAAAAGCACAGTTTAAAAAAACCCAATGAATCAACAAAAAAACCCCCACAGAAATAAAACAAAATAAAAAAATTAAACCCAACACACCAAAATAACCACCAACAATAGCCAAAATAAACAAACCAACAAACAAAAAACCCAAACCCACCAAAAGAAACAATGAAAACCAAAGCAAAAGAAAATCCTGGAGGAGAATGATGGAGAAAAAAAAATCTTGTGGAGAGATGGAAAGTCTGGATTTACCATGGGGGAGATGACCTCTGCAACGCAATAAGGAAACCAGATCAGGGCTGAAAGGTATTGGTGCATGTGGCTCCCTTCCGGTGAAGGTGCCACAATCAGTGTGAGCATGGGAAGGTGCTAATACAGGCGAGAACTGGGCTTTGTATTGTACTATGATCAGCTTCTATCACTGAATCATCACTCTGCAAAGACACTCATTAGGGGGAGACCAGCACTGTAGTCTGGTGACTCTGTCAGGTATCTGAACATCATTTTGCATTAAAATTATTAGGAACATATCCTTTAAAATAACTCATTTTGAACCTCATGTACAATTTTGACAATGAAAAACACAACTTCTTTTCTTTCACATCATGTATCAGAAGTTGAAAAGTTGAGGCTATAAAAATTATAGTTTTTCTAAGAAAAAAAAAAGGGAAAAAAAATTGAAAAATATGAGCTAGTTGAGCCCCTAACTGTAATGGTCCCTTTTCAGATATCATATATACTTCTAACAGAAAGTCCTCAGTGATCACACTTTTTGCTTTTGTTTTGATCTTACCAAACATGAACTCTGTTCTGTGCTATTGCCTTCTTGTGCTAAGTGATGAATGGGTAAAAGCAAGATTCACACATAATGAGACATCTGGAACCCACATAGTATTGAAAAAAAAGTTTGGAGTGCTGTGCTGAGTGCTGGCTCCTCAGGACAAGAGACATGGAGTTCCTAGAGCAGTTGAAGTGGAGGATAAAGTTGACTAAAGGACCAGAGCATCTCTCTTACAAGGAAAGGCTGAGGGATTTGGAGCTGTTCAGCCTCGAGAAAAGGTAACTGAGAGGGCACCTCATCAGTGTATGTAAGTATTCGAAGGGAGCGTGTCAAGAGGATGGACCAGGCTTTGTTCAGTGCTGCCAAGCAATAGGACAAGAGACCACAGGCAGAAACTGATGCACAGGAAATTCCACCTGAAAATAGGTGAAACTTTACTATATGGGTGAGCACACACTGGAACAGACTGTCCAGAGAAGCTGTGGAGTCTGCCTTCCTGGAGATATTCAAAAACTATCTGGACGCAATACCATGCAATGTTCTTTAGGGTTATCTTGCTTGGCAGGGGAGGTTGGACCAGATGACCCAACATGGTCCCTTCCAATCTTATCTATTCTGTGATTCTGTGATCTACCAAACAAGAACTACCTTGGCTACAATTGTTTTTTATGGGGTGAAAATGTCATTAATGCTTCCTTCAATAAAAGAATTGATGTATCAGAGAAGTCATTAGACTCCATGTTACTTAGCTAAAATAGTATCCTAGTATCCTTAAGCTTGCCTTCCAAATGAAAAATTGGATAATAACAACATTTCATAAAATATAGCAAGGTATTTTATTTAACAGTTGTGATTTATCCTGTTTATATTATCCACTAGGGTTTAAGATCATCTAATATTTGACAGCTAGTCTCCAGCTAGGAGAGGTTATTCACCTGAAAAGCTAAATGTGCAGTAAGACAGATGCCAAAGTGATGAATACAGTCCTTGCAGCAGTAGAACAAAACTATGTGGTACTGGAGACAAAAGCTTATTTACAGATATTAACCATAAAAACTGTGTTCATATTTTTTGAGCTGTTGAAAATGATTTTCCCCTTTGTTTTTTTTAATAAAATAGAATGTCCCATGTTCTGTTTCACGTACCTTAGACCGAGTATGTAACATCTGCAGTAATGCCAGACCATGTCTATTCTTTTACATTTAATGGTTTTAGGAAAAGCATTGATTTCTGAAAGTCCTTTACATTATCTTTAATATCAAGATATTAAGTTGTCATTAAGTGCTGGAAGTGGGACCAGAGGAATATGAAGGGCTTTTTTTTCCTGACCTGAGTTATCTTGTGCACCTAAAATATCACAGTGGAGCCATACGTGTGCTAGGAGATGACCAAGTCTACAAGTGTAAAAACAGACTCAAATAAGGAGAAATAATTCAGTAAAGATGAATAATTTAAAATGTTTTTACTTATTTCTTACTAGTTATGGTTAATTATGATGAGTTCATAGGATATGAGAGAAGATTTGAATCAGTTTAAATTTTTAAGAGCAAATAATGTGTTAGAGATTCTTTTTTACTTGAAATGGTTTTCAGAAATGCAAAAAAAAAGTAAAGAAAATATCCACTGTCTATATTGTTGCAGCTGAAATTCCTTGATTCCATTAAGTAATTGAGGTCTTTGGGGTTTTTTTAATTAAGTATATATCTTTTTTTTTTCTTTTTTCCTTTTTTTTTTTTTAAACACATCTGTAGTGGCATCTCTGCCCTACAAAAATGTACAATGTAATTTTCCTCAGGGTTCCTTGATGGTCTTTCTGACAAGTTTCTCTCTTTCACACTATTTTCTTCTCTAAATAATAGTAAGCTTCAAGAACAGAACCCAACTGAGCTAATTTCCTCAGTTCAGACAACCTTATTTTCACATCCAGTATCTTGAAAGTTCATAAATTTCAATGAGAAATCAATAGTCAGGTGCAATTCAAAAAAGCAACTGAAAAGACAGGCATATGTTTAAAAGAATGTTCTTTTTTTTCTTTCTTAAGTATGCATGCTCTGACTAAGCCTTCTTGATTTCAAAAATAAAAGTAATATTCACAAATATTTTTCCCTTCAGTAATAATAATGTATTTCCAAACAGCTTTGCAGTCATTATTCCAAAGAATTTCTAATGTTTTGTTGCTTAATTTTCAGCTCACTTTCTTTTTACACTATCTATTGAGCTGCTAGGCTCAAAATTACTATTTCAGTCATTAAACAGATTATTGCAAAAGGTGCTAAAATCGTTGAATCACTTCTTTGAATTTAGGAATTTCACAAATAATACAGATTTATTTAATGTATATTACCTTTAAACACAATTCCTCAAACACAGTAGATTCTGCAGCTAAAATCACAACCCATAAAGCAATAAACTGAAGTGCACTGGTACGTTGTGCTGAAAACCAGAATGATCAAAGAAACATAGTTCATAATTTGTTTAGATAGATTGAAACAAACCGAAGTTATCTACCACTGTCAAGACTGAAGTGAAATGTACTCTCTATTAACTCCCCATGGTGACTGTATTATTGGCTCCCATCAGAGAACAAAGATGTTGAGGGCAGTTTAGTATAACACAGAATGAAACATTCCCAGCTATGAAGTTTAGGTCTAACTATGCATGCACTGTTTAACAAGAGTACTCAACACACAGGTTAACTGTTTCTGCCTTCTTGTGGCCTCAGTGGCCCAATTGAGAAAATATGAGTCCTGTTAAAGCTGTCACAGACATTCTGAACTTACTAATTTTGATGCAGGTTTTGTGACATTTCATGTGTCACATAACCAAAGATACATCATTGCACGTTAGAATTTTGAGTCCAGGATAGGTAATGGTGTTTAGTCTCACATTTCCCCTGTTAAAAGTTCAGCTAATATGCTCTAAATAAATTTTGCATCTATGTTTTGTGCTATCAATATTTTCTATTACAGGATTTGGCTTTATTTGATGGGGGACTATTTTAGATTGCACTGTCAAATATGTTCAATGGTATATTTTTGTGACTAGAAGGATCTTAATGGAAAAAAACACAGATAATATATATAATTAACAGGATTTCTTATTGAAAATTGTGAATTTTCAGAGTGCTTTTTTATTCTTTGAAAAAAGTGTAGATGAATAGCAATCCAATGCTTTTGAAACATAAAAAATTTTAAAGGAAATTTGGTCAAAGTAGGGGTTCTGTTTTAATTGTGTCATTTAACAGCAGTTGTAAATTTTCCTCAGTCTTATGTCCTTTTATTGTCCTATGGGAACTGAGAGAATTTTTCTCTGAGAAATGTTTATTTAGTTCCTTTTTTTCTGAAGTGGAGTTTTCTTCTAGGTTTTCTGTTCTGTAGATTTGCTTTCTCTGAATGCTTGTTGATATGGAATGCTTTTGGCAGTCATAATAGTATAATTACACTGACAGAGCTGATTATAACAGTATCTAACTGATAAAACCTCCTCACACCTTCTCTTTCCTCCATTCCTTCCTCTGCTTTGCAACCCAGGTACCTTCCCCAGCTGCACTTAAAAGTGCCCCCAGCAAATTATACCTGGCCATATAGACTTTGTCTTCTCTGCTAGTTACTTTCCAGGTCACTACACTTTAATGTATAGTGTGCACTGGGATAATGTCTGCTGTCTATCTTGTCTCATTTTTATCATATGTCAGGTTAGGAACAACAGAAATGATCTTTGCCATGTTTTTTGTCACTGTTCTATGGATGCACATCATCAGCAGCTCTGTATGGTCATAGTTTGCCTTCATCGGTGGTTAGAAATTAATTCAGTTCAAGATTTAGCTCTGGAAAAGAGTTGAAAACTCAGCATTTAAATGCCTCTGAAAATTTTACCTATGATGCATTCTGAATTTCTAGCTAACAATTATTAACAATTACATTCTGTCAGTTTATTTTCAAAGATGTTACTTAACCCAGCTGAGAGCAATTTTATTTAAATCATTCTTTTCAGCTGCATTTCCAAATTGTAATGAAGAAAAAGCCTAGTTGAAAAACAAAATCCCATTTGGTTTTCAGGAATTTACTTGTTTCTAAATCTGTCATTTCTAGAATTTGTCTCTAGAATTCTGCTCACTAGTCAAGACTTAGCAGGTTCGCAGCCTTCCTGAATTTGTAATCCCTTTTGGCAATGTTTTGTACACATGTACAGCGTGTCACCCCTGCTATACCATCTGCATAATTTTTATTTTATTTTTAGAAGGAGGATCAAAGAAGTCTCTAATCCAGAACAGTAATTCTTCATGGAGTTTTCATTGTGCCTCAGCTACTGATTCATGTCAGAACTTCCTGTATTTATTAGTGATTAGACGCTTAAAGATTGGTATCAGAAACTGCTGATGTGTCTGTTGTTTTAGACATCTCCTTTATTCAATTTAGAGAAAAATTGCTATTTTTAAAAAAATTCAAACTGCACATATTTTAGTGGTTTATATTTTCCTCATGTAGCATTTTCCTCCTTTATTCCTAATTTCTGAAACCCTAGTAGCTTCTTTCCCATTTAGATTTTTAAAGCTCCCATTGGAGTAATAAATTTTTTTTTCCAGGATTTTTCATAGAATACAAACAAATAAAAAAAAACCCTCCAAAAAAAATCAACAAGAGTCAGACAAAACAACTACATTTAAATTACAACAACACCAGAATAATTTAGCAGGGTACCAGAGGGATAATGTGCTTTTATTGGATTCCAATGTGAAAAAGGATGAATCATCAACTCTCAGTAAGATTTGACTTCCAAAAAATCACCACAGCTGTTTGTTTTTTTTACAAAATATGTTCTATGTGACACTTAAGGATTCCACTTGATCAGTGAGATTATAAAGTTTGCTGCAGATCACACCAGTGGTCCACTTCATTCATAATATTTGTAACAGTGCTAGCTAGTGCTGACGACTTATAGTGAAAGTTTATTTTTAAATATTCCTTTTGTCTTGATGTAGATGATGGTTTATGCACAAGAAGCACAAGATTTAGATTCCTTTCCAATTGTTTGGGGAGTATTTTTCATCTCTGCATAAATAGTAAAGAGTAAATCCTTATTAGTAATTGGACTCAGATAAATTTGGTGCAATTAAGTTATAGGCTTAATTCTCATTATGAGGAAAAAATCTTATAATCCTTTTTATTCTCAGTTTTCAGCTATTCTCTGATTTTATTGTTGCCCCCTTTTTCTTATTTTGTGGAAGGTATAAATAAAATCCTAGTGCTTGTATGCACATTATTTTGTTTGATTTTATTAAATCCTCCTTTACTCATCTATTCATGGAAATAAACATTCTAAGTGCTTCCTTTTCTTTTAAGACTGCTTGTATTAAGAATAGATATTTCTGTTGCTGGAGCACCTCCCATGAAGCCTTCAATTCAGATTCACAGATTTTGTGAAATTCATAAGGAGAAGTGCCAAGACAGGCTTAGATAAAAGTGCACTCTAGGACAATTTCTGAATAAATGGAAAGAGCTTTTTTCAAGGACTTATCTCGTCTTGCACAACAGACATAGGAACAGAATGCACAGATAGAAAGGTTAAGATTGGCATCCCGCTGTTACATTAGCCTTGAAGCAATATCTGTTCTCAGGGATTGAGGTG
Source organism: Poliocrania exsul (assembly GCA_035041345.1). Classification (NCBI taxonomy): domain Eukaryota; kingdom Metazoa; phylum Chordata; class Aves; order Passeriformes; family Thamnophilidae; genus Poliocrania; species Poliocrania exsul. The sequence continues at coordinate 884 of JAWWLZ010000510.1, read as the reverse complement.
TGTAGCTGGAATCTGACTTGAACATATTCAAGTCGACTCTGAGGTATTAAATCAAGTTTCAGGGACAAACTAAGAGTATAAGTTCCATCCCTAATAGCTTCTGGGAAGATTCTTAGGAAGAAGAAGCACAATTCTTTCACCAAGGCTGTTGTCTAAACTACTTACCACGTATACAATGCTCCTTGATGTTCACCATGCATAAAGCTCAGATTCCTCTCTATTCTTTCGAAATCTCTCCTGTTCTCTACAGGAAAACTCAACAGCTTCATTGGAGCATCATCCAAAAATAGCTAGATCATCGTTTTCCTTCATCTTTGAGAACATTAATATTTAAAACAAAACAGAAGTTCAATGTCAAAAATTTTTAAAATATCTATCAGTTGTATTTGAAGTGGACAGAATTGCATTGGCTACAGAAGATGCAGATGTTTGTACTTTCTCCAATCCAAATTCTATTTTATAATATAGCATATTATAGACTCAAGAGGTACAGGACCTGTTACATTGTCAAATGACTCTTTAGATCTCTAGATAACCTTATCTTCTTTTCTATCCTTTTCGGTTGCTAGATCACTCTAACCCTTCCTTCAGATTTTCCTTAAACTAAAATTCTGATAACCACAGTAAATGATGCTTTCACAGATATTCTTAAAATGAGAAGACAATTAAGCCCAGTTGTTAAAAATATCTTACTTTATTAATTTTTAATCTTGTTTACAACTTTGTAATAAGATGCTTAGATCACATTTGACTTCTGACATTGTCCTAGTTTAGCAGGTGGGACCAATTGGCACTGTGTGTGGGTGCTCAAGGCTGTGTATTCTACCCCCTCTATTCATTTCCCATGAACAATAGGCCATCTGCAGTAGCTGCCCAGGGAGTCA
>JAWWLZ010000509.1:0-16587 GCA_035041345.1 Poliocrania exsul | reverse complement strand
TGATTACTCTCTCTGCAAAGAATTTTTTTCTGCTCTCCAACTTCAATTTGCCCTGGCAGAGCTTGAGCCCATCGTGCGCCCTTGTCCTATTGCTGAGTGCCTGGGAGAAGAGACCAACCCCCACCTGGCCAGAGCTTCCAACAGGAGCGACGCATCCAGCCCGGGGGCTGCTGCAGGATGTGCCCCTGCCTGTGCCGGGGACAGCAGCGTGTCCTTAACGCACAGATCAGGTACATTCCAATCCTTCAGTGGGGAAAGGAGCCCGGGCAGTTCCAGTGCCATGTGGGTGCCCCAGTAACTCCTTACCACAGGACACAGCACATCGTTTTATCCCAAAGACACCCCCACTGAAGGACCATCCTCCCCAGACCTCACTGACCTGGACAAACCCCCTCCTTCCCCACCACTGCACATTCTCCACCACTAAAACCTCCACAGACAGCAAGATCTCAGGTGCAATTTATTTTTTCCCTGAGCCTTTGCCTTCCACATTCCCCACACTCCCCAGTGAGGCATCATCTGCTTCCCAGTGCCCTGGACTGCTCCAGCCCCGGGAGCAGCAGCACAGCCAGGCCACACACCACGAGCCCCGAGGCCACCGGTGTCTCCTGGCCAGCAGCCCCCGTGTTGTTGTGCTCTCCATGAGCCCACCACAACATCCCGGGAGAGCAGGGGGGAGGCAGCAGGCGCTGGAACAAGGGCTTGAGCTGCCTCCACTCTCAGCAGCATCCCGGGAAAGGGAGTGCATCCATGCAGAGCACACCGAGCAGGAGGTGCTGAGTCTGCAGCAGGAAGGATGATGGGCTACACATTTGGAGATGGGGATGTGCCTCCTGCCCCATCCCCCCAAACATGTGTTTTCAGAGAGCAGAGCAAAGCATAGGAATAGAAATGGGATTTTTGGCTGCAGAGGACGGAGCATCACATCAACAGACAGCACAAGCACAGACTGTGTGGGCAGCAAAGGCAAACAGGAAAGGAAACAACAGGCAGGGAAACGATCCTGGCAGTGCTCCCATCATGGCTCACACACCTCCCTGCTGCTCCCTCTCCCGGGTGTCCCTCCCTCAGACCCCTCGCCCTGCTCAGACATGCTCCAGTTCCACTTTTACTGTCAAAATGCTTCCCATCCAAAGGGCTGGATTTAGAAAAATGCAGCCAGGGAGCTACAGCCTGTTTGCAGGAACCAGTCTCAGCACAGCTGCATTAGCCCCTCATGGCACTGTCCCTGCACACACACCCAGGCAGGGTGGCCCCAAACCAGGGAAAAGGAAAGGGAAGCCCTGACAAGTTCCAGTCTGTGGGGGGAAACTGGGACCTGGACACATTAAGGGACCTGCAAAGGGATGGGACTTCCAACCTTGGCCTTATCCCTTCCAAAGGTGGAGCAGGGCAGGATGGAGGTGAGGGGCAGCAGGAGGAACACCTGGGGTTCTTGTTGGACCTGTCACATGCAGACAGGATTTGATCCCAGCTTTAAAGCAACTCACGTTTAGAAACGCAGGTTTATTCACATGCCCTGACGTGCCTAATGACCAAAGTGCTCCTCAGTGAACCCAGAGATGGATTGTAAAATAAAGCCAAATAAAGTCAATGAGGCAAGTGGATTAAAGCAAAGAGAAAAAGCAAAAGATCTGAGAGATGAAACGGCCCCACTGAGTCACAGCCTGTGCCTGCCAACCCATGGTGTCCTCCCAAGCCTCCTGCAAAGGGTCCCCTGCCACCACTGTCCCCCCAGTACAGGCAGCTGCCTGGGCAGGTCGGGGCAGGGTGTGACCCTTGTGCTGCTGAGGGGACCAATCCATCATTCTCTGCTTGTTCCCATCACTCTCGGCTTGTTCACACGTGTCCCATCTCACTTGGGGCTCCTCACAACTCCTTCCTCCCCTCCTCCTCCCTGCCCAGCCAGCTGCACCACCACGGGCAGATCCCCACACCATGGGCCAGCTCATGTCCAGAGCCCAACCAGGAGCTCACCTGGGTGGGAATCTGGGATCCCTGGGGAAAATATTCTGCCTGTTCCATCCCCAGTGCTGAGAGATGTGCTGCATCACAGAATCATGAAATGGTTGAGTTGAAAGGGACCTTAGAAATCATCTCATTCCACCCCCCTGCCATGGGCAGGGACACCTTCCACTAGACCAGGTTGCTCTATGTCCTGTCCAACCTGCCCTTGAACACTTCCAGGGATGGGGCATCCACAGCTTCTCTGGGTGAGGTCAGGGGGTCCTGAGCTTTGCTGGATGATCTATAGTGGTGTGCCAGGGTTGGAGTCTCACTGCATGAGGCTTTAACCTGGCTACAAGGGAACCCCTGGACTCAGTGCAGCCCTTTGACACCACTCAACACCACTGAGCCTTCTCCTTGAACCACCAGGCTCTGCTGCCAGAGCCAACCTAATGCCCGCAGTTTCAATCCAAAGCCATCATCTCCATTTACCAAGCTAAGCATGAGACACAGCAGCCCTGCCAAAACCCCAGACAGCCTCAGGAGGGGTGTCATTAAACCTCCTCAGTGAGAGGAAGCAAAGCAAGTGGTTTGTTCCCATGCCACCCTTTCTGGTAAAGTGTTAATAACTAACCATGGCCCAGACAGGTGCTGTCAGCTCTGAGTCACTGACCTGCCCCGCTGCAACCGGCCCTGAGTCACAGACACGCCGTCCCCTCCTCCAAACACCCACCCCAGGCCCCATGGGGGCAGAGGGGTGCTCAGAGCCAGGCAAGCTGGGGGGCAGACTGTGGGAGACCCCCTCAGTCCTGGCTCTTTAACCCCAAAATAGCACAGGGGATTCCAGAGCTCCCCCTAAGAATCAACACCTGGAGAAAACTCGCAGGGTTGAGGTGCAGCAGGGAGAGTTTGCAGGAAGGGTCCCCCAGGCCCCCACAGCAGCTTCCTGCACTCCAGGGACATGGAAGGGAATGGCTGTGATGGCCAGGGCACCCTGGCTGCATCCCAGAGGATGGGGGGCCAGCAGAGATGCCAGGGAGGCAGGTGCCCACAGGTGAGCACTGGCAGTGGCTCAGCCCCACTGAGATAGATGTAGTTGGAGCACAGCCCCTGCTGCTCCCAAAACATCACTCCCAGCACCAGCTGCAGTTTCCTCCTCAAAACCAGTCCTGACCAACCCACCCAGACCCGAGCACAGATGCTCACCCTAAGAAGACTGAAAATAGAACTTTAAAGCCCCCCAACAGAAACACCCTGGAGGACTTTTTTGCTCCCACACCAACCTGTTCTGCGTGCACCGCCTCCCTCTCCGGCTCTTTCGAGCAATTTTCCCCCTCCTTCCCCGCAGGAAAAGGCCACACTCTTTCTTGAAAGCCATGTGTCACCTGGAGACTGACAGGCAGGGGAAGGAATGAAGAAAGTCCCATTCTCCTTCATTTTTGCAGCGTGGTGATAAGCACAGAGGGATGTCAGGCTGGGCCAGCGCAGACTCCGGGAGTGGCTGGTTTCGGGAAGGCTCTGGCACCCCATGACAGTTCTGCTGCTTTATTAAAAGCATCCCCACGGTGATAACCCTCTGACAGGCTGATGGATGGGCCCAAGAAGCAAAATGATGTTCCCTGAGCATGAACTTTGTTTCTATCCCAGCATTTTTGCTCCTCCTGCCAGAACTCCAGCAGCCCCTGCTGTGGGCAGATGAGCAGCAACCCTTGGTTTCTGTCATCAGCAGGAGTCCTGATGATCCATTTGATCCCTGGGCTCTTCCAAAATGAGCTGGAGGGCTCTCCCCCCTCCTCACCAACAGGGAGAACTCCACCTGCTTCCTGCTCCAGCAGATGCAGAGGAGTGATGCTCTGCACCACCTCCTGCATCCAAGAAAAGATCAGCAGGGATGGATCCCCAGGATAAAAGGGATTCAAGGATCCTCATTCCCACACCTCTCTCTGCTCCCATCCTGGTGCAGCAATGCACTGGCTCACAGGATGGGAAAAGCACGGCAAAACCTCTGTGTCTGGCTCCAGGGAGGTGATGGGTTTGGCCATGCATCCCACAGGGTCCCATCCCAGGGAGCAGCTCTGCTTCCCACGTCCTGGGCATGCCCAAAGTCCTCACAGCTGGGTCAAGGTGTTTTCTGGAAAGCTTTGAATCAGGGAGTGATCCCAAACAAGGATGCAGAAGCCACACTGGAGTCCTGCCCTGCCACCACCCCTGCCCTCTGAGACTGGCCCCACCAGGGATGGGAGGGAGAGAGGGAGGGAGGGAGGAAAACCCATCTGTCTGCACATTTATTTGCCAGCTTTGAGCTGATTTCTATCCCAGGGGATTACCAATTTAAGCAGTGTTTTTTCCTGTTCTGACCCTAAGCTGATTAATTCCCTGTGCCCCCCTTCTCCCCTCTCTCCCTTCCTTCTTTTTCATGAAAAATGAGGATATGAAATTCCAGTGAAGTGCCAAGGCAGAGCTGGATGCAGCCACACTGCGAGCAGAGCCGAGGCAGATGCTCCCCCAGCCCCACAGGATGGATCCTGCCCTCCCTTCAGAGCTTCAAACCACAGTTTTAAGATCTTTATCTTCTTATCCAAAAGGAACTGATATCCCTGAGCCAGGGGAGAAACCTCCATGATCCCAGTTGGTCAGAGTGAGGGAGGCCCATCAGCACCAGCATCGCTCTCCCAGTGCAATGGAAACTGCTGATTCCACAGACACTGGTGGGACTCATCCAGGAGCAGCACAACTTGTCCTGGCACGATCCAGCCAAGCTTCCCAGGTGGAGGAGCCTCCTTTTCCAAGTGCCATCCCTCCCAGCAGCCCAGCCATGCACCCCACGGCACACCAGGGTTTGCTGCTCCTTAAGAGAGGAACTGGGAAGGCTCAGGATTAGGGGATGCAAAAAATGCAACTCCTGGGGAGTCCCCAGGGCACCTCCATCCCTGAAACGCCAGTTAATTGTCCAAAATGCCAGAGCAAAGCCAGCACAGAGCCAGGTGTGCCAGAACAGCTCCCACCCCGGCACAGGCACCGCAGGAAAGCCCAGAACACACCCATCCCTATAAAAAGATAATTATACAATCCACGGCGGGAAATTAGCACAGCAAAACACTGTTTAATTCTCACAATGCACCTCAACCAGGATCAAGAGGTACAATTACCTCTCACCTGCAGTGAGATGGGCCCTCAGGTCAGGATTAGGGCTCAGTGCTGAGGAAGGGTGGGAACCTTCAGCAACTTCACCCGAAATGTGGAGTTCAGAGAGGGGCAAATTTGGGCTGTTTGCCCCTTCTGGGCCCTTGAAACAGGAAAGCAACAACAACAATCTTTTATGTGCATAAGTCAAGGCATGAGTTTGCACCATACACTCACTGGTCTTTTGTTACATTGTAAGGCATAAAAATTAGGGATTTTAAAAAATTCCTACATTTAAATAACTTCCCTTTATGTGGAACAGAAAAAACGGATAAAACAACCAAGGCTCTCAGTTGGGCCAGTCCAATGCAAGGAAAAGAAGCTGAAAGAATAAAAGAACCCTCCATGAACCAAACCCATCCTCATCTGACAGGAATCAGGGCAGAGCCTTCATCCCACCTGGAGCACAGCTCCAGGCTCTCCTCATTCCCTGCTGATCTCAGACTCAGACTCAGGGTGACCACAGACAGGGATCTCCCACCTCCTGCCCTGCAGGGCGTCAAACGAAAGGGAACAGGCAGAAGAAAAAGGTCTTTGTTTTCACTCAAATTTGCTGAAAGTGGGGAAAAGCAAGTTTTCCAAAAATAATTTTAATCAACTTTAAAAAACAAAAGGTTTCACTGCAGGCCCACTCCCACAGACCTACTGCTGATCATTCTGGAAGTCAAGCTTAGCCATGCGTGGCCACGTTTGGGTTGGCACCGCCCGGGGACACCGGGTCATGTTCCTCATGGGTCACCCCAACATCCACCCACTCACCAGCCCTCAGCAGAGACAACGTGGGATGGGCTCAGGAATTCCACCCTGGGATGGGCAAGGGTGAAGGGGAGGGTTTGGCACCCACAGGATCATTCCCAGCCGGAGGGGGAGGACGCAGCACCAGCCGTGCCGTAACCTCAGCAGAGGGCACGGAGAAATGTACCTTCAGCCCAGCAATTCCTAGAATTAATCAGGAATTTTTTGAAACTGTTACTGGCTGCGAAATGCCACTGAGTTGAAACTTAAAACTTGATGCAGGAATATGAAAAAATGTAGGTCAGGAAAAAAAGCACCCAAGTGAAAAGCTCCTTGTTCCTCGGTGCAACGCCTCGGCCGCCCGGCCCCGCGGTGCCATCCCTGGGTGAGAGGCTTGGGAAGGGCTCAGAGGTGGGATGTGCACCTGGCACACGGCTCAGACCTCAGGGGTTTGGGGGGCACAGCAGCCGTTCCTGCGGTGCCTGCGGCCGGAGGACACCGGCGGTGCCGCCCCGCCGGAGCTCCTGCTGCCAGGGCACGCTCAGCCCGCCCCGCCCTGCCCTCAGCCACAGGGCACACACGGATTCTGTGCCATCCCGATGTTTTTTCCCACTCGTTCCAGGTATTCTGCTGTTTAGTTTAAAGCCCAAACTGCAGCAGAGCCATAAACGCCTGTTCCCATCATGGCACAGAATCACTGCAGTTTCCAACGTGCCCTGGGGCACAGGGAGGGGAAAGTCAAAAGGCAGAGATTTCCCGACACAAACATGGAATAATTAAGGTTGGGAAGGACCTTGAAGATCATCAAGTCCAACCATTAACCCAGCAGTGCCAAGGCCACCACTAAACCATGTCCCCAGCAACAGTGAATACAACCAGGGCAGTGCTACCACTCCTCCAACAGCATCCTGATGTTTGATCCCAAAAACCTGCCAGCTGGGATATAAAGCCAGGGAGTTTCATGGGTCCCATTAAAGAGCCTGAAAACACCCCAGAGACAAACAGGATTTGCTCAGGACGGGGATACACCAGAGTATTTGTCACACAAAACCTCTGGGATAAATCAGCTCAATCTGCCCACCCTCACAAGCACCTTCTTCCCCTCACTGATGTCAACACAAGATCTGCAAAGAACTGGATTTGTGGAGAAAATCCACCTTCCAGAAGAACTGGGCACTCCCAGCCCTCTCCCCTCCCGAGCTGGGGAACAGCTGATCCCTTTTCAACACCTCCAGGTATCAGAGCTCTAATTTACGGAGCTCATTTCAGCAGCAGCACCCTGAGCTCAGCCCTGCAGTGCCCACACCAGCCCCCGCCTGCAGAGGGGTTTTTGTTTGCTTTAATTAAGGAAAAAGAAAAATAGAAAGAAGAAAACCTCTTTTCCAAAGCCCCTGGTTTCATTTTTCAGGTGCCTTGATTGATTGGTTTGCCCATTCCCTTTTAATAGGCTCTCCCTGCTGGAGCCAGGGGGTTTCCTGCAGGAGGGCTGCTCTCACTGCAGCTCAAGGAGGTCCTGCCATGTTCAGCCCAGGTTAGGGCCTCTCCTGCCCCCAAAAATGACTCTTAGTCCCCAACATCATCACTTTGATTTGAGGAGGAAGAAAGCTGGGTGCAGCTGGATCTGTCCCTCCCATCCCTCCATCCCCAGCAGGTCCCAGCCCAGCCCTGCCTGTCCACCTTCCCAACACCTTCCAGCTCTCTGCTCCCAGCTCCCAGCACTCCAGAGACACCAAAAGCAAGTCTACAGCAAAGAAAGCTTCCAAGAAAGATACTTTCATAGGGTAATAACAGGACTGCAAGCACAAAATCTGATTTTTGCCAAGGTACACCCACTTCTGTGCTCCCTCATCCTCCTGGCTGTGGTTTTATGGTTGAAGCCACCAAGGGGAGGTTTGGGAAGGGCTGAACAGCTTCATCCCAGCCCCATCCTTAGGGCAGGTGAGGGGAAAACCTGGCCAGGGCTGGAGGAAAGCAAAGGGAGCCCAGCACTGCCCAGCCTTCCTCCCTCTACCCTCCTCCTCCCCCAGCTCCCTTTGTTGCCTTGGCCATGATCCAGGGCATGGTGCCCACAAGGAGAACTCCCAGTGGATGAGATCTACATCTCATTTAATTAAATTCTTCCTCTTAGATTAAATAAGAGGCCTGTGCTCAGCCAAGGGCTGGAGGAGCAAAGCTGACCAGCCACCCAGCCCGGAGCCCACTTGGTTTTCAAGATGACCTTTAAGGTCCCTTCCAACCCAAAGCATTGTATAATTCCATGCTCTGCACCTACAGAAGGAATGATCCTGGCTGTAGCATCACTGCTCCCACACTGCTCTCCATCCTGCAGAAGGAGCACAGAACGATTCCTGCCTGCAAAAACTTCACAAGCAGGTGCAGCAATTCAGGCTGTGCCAACCCTTGCCAAGCTGTGTCAGAGCCTCATGTTTCCCCATCCTTTCTCCCTCTATCTGCATTTGCCCTCCAACCCTTCATTCTCAAGCTGGCAGCTTCCAGAGGGTTAACAAGGTGTGTGCCCCTGCAGGGCTGGGCTCCCCTCCCTCCTCACCCCTCTCTTCCCGGCATGGACTTGGAGACCCGAGGCTCTCCAGATTTAATCTCCAAGATAAACATTCTGGAGCTGGAGCCTGCTCCATGTGCACTTAGAGCACAGATATTCAAGAGCACAGCCAGGCTCAGGCCTCTGCCCACCCCTCATGGGGTCCCCCCTCACCCCTGCCACATGTCTGATGCCAAGGAGGTGCCACCAGCTTTGCTCCAAAGCTGTGAGGGATGGTTTGTATCTGGGAGTTAAGAAATACCCACCACAAGCCCCACCATGTCTCTGAGTGGGTCTTTATGGAAGGGAAGAAGCTGCATCTTGCACGGGGTCCCCTCTGCCCCACTGAGCCACAGGCATGGCCAGAAGGATGTGGGAAGGAGCAGAGCAGCAGCATCAAAACACCCAACATGACCATGAGTGTGGCTCAAGGGGTCAGTGATTTTCAGAATCCACGTGGTTCATCTCTGAGAAGTCTCCATTTCATTGCCTCTCCTCCTGAGATCCTGATGTGGATCCAACAGCATCCGGGGGAGGAGGTTTGAGACCTGCCAGAAGACAGCAGACACAAGGCAGTGGTTTGTTCATCTTCAAGGTCCTTGTTATTGTGATGAAGGTGTAAATCTCACGTGTCAAATCCAGCACCACCCACAGATGCAGGTTACACCTCCTGCTCTTGCTCAGAGAAGGAAGGAAAGGGTCTCCAGGCTATTTGGCAAGGGGAGCCTTCCAGTAAATCCTTATCTCACATCTTGTGTTGCAGTCGGAAGTTGAGGGATTTGGTTCATTTTCCACGGGGATGGGAGAGGCAAATGTGCCAGCAGAGAGCTGGGCCCAGCCCCACAGCTGTGCTACAGCAAGGGCTGGGCAACACCAAAACCACCTTCCATCCTTAAAACCTCCAGGCAAAACCTTGATGGGCAGGAAATCCATCTGGTTCACTCCATGCTCCAACTTGCTGGACTTTTCCCTTAGTTCATCACCGAGAAATGTCTTTTCCTCTGACACTGTGGGATGTCCAGGAGTGAGTAACTCCTCCAACCAAGCTCACAGCCTCCACCACAGCCTGGAAAACCGAATTAGGATGAAATGTTCGAGATCAGCCTGGAGTTGGCCCAGGAGAGCCCTGGGAAGGGTTGATGGCAGTTGGATCCCAGCACTGAGTGCCCCTGCCCGACACCCAGCTGTAAAACTGCTCTCTGAAGATGGTGGCTGGGTTAATTGCACACAGACACACACACTCTGATGTTTTCATGAAAAAGGCCATTCTATAAAATTGTGGGAGCAATAAAAATATAAATAGTCCTCAAGGCACCACAAAATGCTGCCATTTTAAGTGCATTTATTTTTTCCTTGCAATCTGTGGGGTGGTATTTAAAGATGAAGGGAGGAGGACGAATATGTGCTGCTCTGTCCAAATGCCAAACGCCCCACGGAGCTCTGGTGGTCTCCCAGAGCCAGCCAGGGGCTCCAGGTCCACAATTAATGACCTCTCCACACCTTTCATGTGCCACCCACTGGAATACATCAAGCCTTTCGCCCTGGCTGCAGCCAGTGCGGTGGCTCCCAGCACCCCAGAAATGCCCAGTCCAGCTCCCTCCACCCAAAATTCCTCAATATTTGCCTTTGAGATATCTTTTGATATCAAAAGGTGGCCACAGCCCAGTTCCTGAGGTGCTCAGCAACTCGTTGGTGGTCCCTAAATAAGCAGCCAGATGATCTCACACCAAACACCCCCAGGTCCTTGTGGGCAGCCCCGGTGCTGACCACAAAACCTTCAAACAAGCCCAGAGAACAGGGAGGCTCAGTTCCCTCTGGCCACTGAACTCCTCCAGCCTGGTCCACCCAGGGGGACCTTCCTCAAAGTAAACTCAGTGTTCTTGGGGTTCACCCAAAACACGAGCCCAGCAGGACAGGCAGACGCGGGGAAGGCAAGAAAGAGAGAGAAGGAAAACCCACAAGTCCTGTGGCTCCATCCAAGTCACGAGTTCAGTGAGTTCCCTGTGGTTTGGTCAAGGGGAAGAGGATTTTTCCTGGATGGTGCGATGTCCTGCTCACATCTCCTCCAAGAGAAGGACAAAGGGGACACTGTCCCTTCACTCCCACCTCTCCAGGAAAGGAGGACACCCCAGACACCTCTGACACCCCCCCAGCAGCGCCCTGGGGACAGGGGAGCCCCTCATTTATACATCAAAAAACTCCTGTGGGTTTGCTCATCCTCTTTGGGACTGAGCCACCCATATCCACAGGCACCAAGAGGGATGGACTTGAGGAAATGAAAGCAATTGCATCTCCTGCAGCCACAGCAATGATAAGCAAGTGCCACTGATGTGCTGAGGTATCCTTGGATCAGGTACCCTGGCTGGTACCACCAGCCAGGATGAGGGAAAGCACCTGGAAACTGCTGTGCAGCCCAAAAATGGCCAAAGCCCTCAGGCTTTTACAGTGTCCCAGGTAATTACTGCTGGAAAAGTCATCAGCAGAGCCTGCAAGTCGTTTGCCTGTTTATCCTGGCACTGGATCACCCTGGGCTGTGGTGGCCAAGCTGCTCACACGAGTGGCACGAGGAGCAGGGAAAGCCACCAGCAATGTCCATCTCCATGTCAGCAGAGCACAGTGAAGGGCCTGTTCTTGCCTCCACCCCACAAGTGGGGAGCACATCTCAGGATGGAGTTTCACTCTCCACACCTTTGCATCGGGCTGAGGGCCCCTGAGCTGCCACCGAGGGGTGGCCTGTCAGGAAGAACTGAATCCCAGCCCAGGAGCTCTCTGCTTTAAGAGGTGGTACAGCAAAAACCCTTTTCTCTCACCCATGGGTTTGTTTGCTTCCAAAACACTCAGTCCAGCTTTTTAACTTCTTTGCACCTTCTTCTGCTGTCACTGAATTCCCAGGTTTTCACTTGCACAAGAATAAAACTCCAGCCCCTCTCACTGCTTTAGGAAGCAGCAGCATCACTGTCCATGCCACACAAACGGGCACACTGAAGCACAAGGAAGTGCTCAACTCCAGAGTCTTTTCCCTAAATAGACCCCAACAAAAGACTGCAGGGCCATCACTCAGCCTCCCACAGCCCCAGCCATGCTCATTCCAGGGGAAGGGCTGCCAGGATCAGGGACCTGTTCTACCCAAACCCCCACAGGCAGACCCAGGGAGCTCCCTAAAGCAACAGCTCCGAGGAACAGCATCCCCCTTGCACACAGGAGGTGTTTACCAGCTGTGCTGGAGATGGAGAATTTTTAAGGCCAAGATAAGAACAGACTAAGCTGCTTTTTTCATATGAAGTCTCAGGAACAGACAATCTGGGAAGGAAGTTCCACTCTGGACAGAGGGGACAGCTCTGCGGTCTGGGAACATCTGGTTTGCAACACCCAGGAGCCTGTTTTGGCTGAGAGCCCCATGGCTGGAGCACGGGGGGTCTTAAAGATGCAGCAGCTGCTGGGAAGAGCCTGGCTGAGCTCCTGGCATCCCACACTGCTCTGGGATCCTCAGCAAAGCTGCTCAGGGAGCCCCAGATGCCCCCCCAGTTAGCCCTGGTTACCTGAGAGCCAGGCTGCCTTTCCTTGCCTCTGTTTGCACACTGAAGTGATGGCAGGTAACAGCACCTGATCCTGTTTACTGAGCAGAGCCCTGGGCTGGGGTGCAGCAGCAGTGGGAGCCCCATCCCTGTCCATTCCTGTCCAGGAACTCCAGGGGTTTGGCTCAGGAGCCACCTGGCAGCAGGGGAACACAGAACAGCCCATGCAGTGGGACTCATGGGTGCATCCAGGATGTCTCATCGAGTCAGAGAAGCCTCACCATCCCTTGCACCAGCTCCCATGCCCTGAGCTGGTGATTTCAGCAGGATTTGATACCCTTCAGGCACTGGAATACACTGTCACTGCTGGAAATGGAGAAAAACTCCAGCCCACAAGGCAGAAACACACCCAGAAGTCAGATTATCCTGAGATGTCACTGTCCCACATCCCTCAGGCTTAGTAACTTCAGTCCTGCTCCATCCCGGCCCAGGGACAGAGTGGAGATGGATCTGCAGATCCAGCCACTTTCCCTCCTCACCTCAGGGAGCTTGCATGAATTTTAAAATTTCCTGCCAAGTATCAGTTGTGCAGATGTTGAATTCTTGGCAGGGACCTCGAAGGGCTCCCTGAGGGAGGAAAACTCTCTGGAGCACAGGCTGTGGCTGAGCTCTGCCCTGTGCCCACAGCAGTCCCTGAAGGGACCCCGTGCATGGGAGCAACACCCAAGGGGGAAAGCAGCACAAACCCTTCTGCCCACGGGATTTCCATCACAGTACACTTTGCTTTCCACTTTGCTAATTCCTTTGGTCCTGGCCCCACACGAGCAGGGATGAGCCAGAGCCAGAGCTTCACTTCCAGGGACCCAGCTGCCTGAAATCCATCACACGTCAGACAGTGAGGATAATCCAGGCAGAAATCATCGGAAATGGGCACAGGGAGGCAGGGCCATGACACACCTGCCCACTGCAGGACAGCCCTGGCTCACAAGAAACCATAGGAATGATAAGAGGAGATGGGCTCTACAGCAACACAACCTGCTTGGCAAGCCGACTTGGTCTGCAGGAGCACAGCTGGGTTTCCTGGAAAAACAGCATGAAAACCAAGAGGAGAAGCTGCACAGGGATAAGAGAGCAGAGTTATGAGAGACGCTGGAGCTGAACTCGGTGTGGGTGCTGAGCTGTGGGACCCTCTGCTGCCCAGGGCTCATCCTGCCCCTCCCGGCACTCCCGAGCTCCCCGCAGCCCCTCGCAGCGCTGGGAAGGGCAGAACACGATCCTCTCGCTATGTCAAGCTCTTGGCAAGCTCCCCCCGACGCATCCTGTTCGCCGCTTCGCATCCGGCTTGGGAATTCCAGGAACATCTGCGCGCCTCCCGCGCCCAACCGCACAGCTGCGTGTCGGGACCTGCCGCGCCCTCCCCGCGGTGCCCCCCGCGCCCACAGCCCACCCTCACCCGGCTGGAAAAAGCAGCCAACCCTTCCCAGTATCACCCCGACCCCCCCCAGGAGCCAAAATGTTTTGGCCCCGGGAAGTCCCCGTGGGTAAATAAATAAATTGGGTATGTCCAAACCATCGCTCCTCATGGTGAAAAGTTGGGAGAGGGAGAGGAAAAGCACACGTGGCCAAGTGTGCAGCACCTTCCCATCTCCTGAGCATGAGCTTGTTCTCTCCAGCAGAGTATCGAGCAAGAACAGCAGCATCACTGTGATCACAACAAGGAACAGACAGAGATAATGCAGTTGGGATGCACCCCTGGGAGCCACCCTGCCAGGGGCACGGGATGCTCACAGCTCACATCACAGCAGGGATTTGGGAAAGGGAGCCTGTGAGACACGGCTAATCCTGCCCTGAGCACTTCATGACACAGCAGGAACCACTGCCAGTGTGCCAGGAGAAACCTGGGGAACACCCTCCTCTGCTCACCAGCTCCTGTCCCCCCATCCTGGTCCTCGAGCTAGGTGGGAAAAGCTGCAGGGAGCAGGACAAGCTGCAGGGAGCAGGACAAGCTGCAGGGAGCAGGACATGGCAGCACCATCCCAGGCTCCAGCAACAATGGGACAGACTACCAGGATGGCACCTACAAGCTCCCTGGAAAAGCTGGATGGTCCAGGGCTGACACAGGGACAGCAACCACATCAGTGCACAGCACACTAAAGACCTCTAAGCTCCTTCCCAAGCCTGTCTTTACAGTTTCACACTTGGAATTATGGAATGGTTTGGGTTGGAAGGGACCTGAAAGCCCATCCAGTCCCACCCCCCTGCCATGGGGGGCAGGGACACCTTCCACCAGTCCAGGTTGCTCCAAGTCCCATCCAACCTGGCCTTCAACACTTCCAGGGATAGAGCAGCCACAGCTTCTTTCCTCCCACCACATGAGCCACACTGCAGCAGCCAAGGAGCATCAGAGCTGCCCACAGGCATCATCCTCATCCTCACCCCATCAACACAGACCAGTACCAGGGATGGGCATGGAAAGCTGGGTTTGGTTCCCAAGAGGGAAAGGAAGGTTTGCCATGTGGCAGGTCTGCTACAACAAATGAGGCTTCTCATTTCAGAGCTCATTTGGCTGCTGCAGGTAAATTCAGGGGAGTGGGGAGATAAGAGGCAGAGGAAGGGACACACAGCCCTGTGCCCCTGTTCCCCCCGGGCACCGCTGCCCCGGGGAGGGGCAATGCCCAGTCCTGTGCTTCAGGAATGAGATGGAGAGAGGAAGACAAAAGGGACGCTTTGTGGAGAGGCTGAATTAATTCAGCTTCATGCAAAAGGAAATTTGTTCCCTCTGCCAGAAAGAAAACAAAATGGAGCAAGCAGGGAAAGGAGCGGTTGGGCACGGCCTGGCTCGGCATTCCCAAGGCAAATCGCCGCCTCCTGCTGCTGCAGCCAGCACTGACCCTGTGCACCACGCCAGGGGCACCCTGTGCCCCCCAGCCCACAGGGCAGCACCTCCAATTAGGATGCCAGGGGACAGGGAATGAAAGGGAAGAGCAATTCTGCTTAATTGAGAGAGTGCAGCCAGGCCCTGCTCACCCAAGATTATCCAGAGGAATGCAAGTCTCCTTTACAGCGGGTTCATTCGCTCGAGACAGAAATGAATAGAGCAGACTCCAGGCGGGAGAGGAAAAGAAAAATAAAGATTCATATGACCTGGATTTAGGGTTGGGATGAGATCTGGTGACTGCCCGAGGACCAGAGAGCGGTTGCACGCTCCTGCCCTTGGTGTCTTCCTCCAAAAGCACTGATCCCAACCACGAAACCTGCTCCACACAACCTGCTCCATCAGGAGCACCAGGCTCCTCACAGCCCCCCAGGGACTGTCATTAACACTCCCCTGCTCCTGCAGCAGCAGCCAACCTGCAGGGGCCTCCTGGCCACCCAGAAGCAGGCCATGCCCTTTCTCCCTGGTCCATGAGTTTGGACAGTCAGCAGCTGGACGGAGCCAGCTCAGGCAGGGCCAGGCCCCCCAGTCAGCTCCCACAGCAAAGGGACACACATCTGTGCCTGTCCTGCTGCAAGGAGAAGGCAAAAAGCACCTTCCAGCCAGTTTTATCCAGGTCCCATTCCAGGCAGAAAGCTGAGAGCCCTCAGCATCCCACATTTCCTTATGGTGCTCCAACAGTCCAGGGGACACTGGCTTAGTCCTGCATCCATTGAATCTCTGCTGGTTTATTCCCATGGGGGAGAATCCATCCTTGGCATGGACACAGCACAGAGCATCCTCAGAAGAGACCACTCTGACCACACCTGCCAACAACCACTACCTGCACCCAAAACCAGGGAGGCTCAAAGCTCCTCCTTCAGTGCTTGAGCTCCCAAGGAAACCCATGAGCTGCAAAGGTCACAAACCCTTCTGTGGATCTTGGAGGAAGGGACTGTTACAGTGGCCCAGACTTGGCAGCTACAATAAGTCCATTTCTGCTGGATGCTCCCATCCAGCTCCCATGGAGTTTTCCCACCTCTACCTGCCCTCTATACCATTAAAAACCATTCTGTTTTCTATCAGTGAATTGGCAGAGCTTCCCCATCCCACAAACCTCCTCACCAGCAAGACTCCAGCTCCAAAGAAAGCATCCATTTTTATCCACAACCCTTCTGTTCCTTCTCAGATTTCTAATCCATTAGGTTTTTCTTTCCTTCAGAAAAAAACAATTTCAGAGAGCAAAGGAGCAGCACACAAGAGGGTGGGAAGGAACAGCAGCACCAAAATCTTGCAAAACTGCATTTCACAGAACCATGGAATGGTTTGGGTTGGAAGGGATCTTAAAGCTCATCTCATTCCATGTCCCTGCCAAGGGCAAGGACACCTTCCACCAGACCAGGTTGCTCCAAACCCCATCAAGGGAATTGTGTCTGGAACAGAGTGGATTCAGCCCCCAGAGGAGCCCTGCCCTACCCTGCCCATTCCACTCTAAAGCACATCCTGTGCTAACGCCACCTGCGCCAGGATAAAGGCACTTTGTGCAACACACACATCTCTCAACACAGTCCCATATGGAACTTGATCAAATTGGACTTATCTCAGCAGAGCTTTGAAATCCCCCCTGCTCCTGACACAACCACAGATGCCATTAAGGGAGGATGGGACACCAGCAGAGCCAGCACTGCCACAGAGGGTGAGAAATCATCATCACAGAACCATGGACTGGGTTGGGTTGGAAGGGACCTGAAAGC
>JAWWLZ010000508.1:1766-12870 GCA_035041345.1 Poliocrania exsul | reverse complement strand
AGAAACTGGGAAATTCTGTGTTCTCTGTCTTGTCCCTGCCCTGCTCCTCAGGAGGTTGTTCCCCCAGAAACTGGGCATGCAAAGCTGCCAGCACACACTGGTGGTACCCAGGCAGCTCTGCTGCCACGAGGGAGTGAGCACAGGGTACTGAGGGCAGGAGACAAGGAGGTCTCTCAGGGTCACTGTGTGTGCCAGGGTGGGCAGTGCCTCCCTCCTACCTCCCCTGCCCAGAGGGGCATTGGCACTGTCCAAGATTGGTGCTTTCTGTGCCGTTGGTGTTCAGGTTTGCTTCCCCCCCCCACCCCCAGACACCCACCACTGACTTAACTGTGAATTCAGTGGGAGTTGAACCAAATTAGAGCATTTGGGAAAATCCTTTTCAGAATATGGAGTCTGCCATTGGTGGGGATGTTGTGCATATTGGAGCATGAACAAGGATATTTCCTCGGATTTTCTCTTGTCCAAGCACAGAAGCAAATCCAGCATTAGTGGGTTAAGAATTAATTGTCTATCAGGGAGTTAAAGCAAGCAGTTCATGGAAATCCTGCCCACATTTGCTTCCCAAGCTAGGGGTTTGATTTGTAACTGATTGCTAATCAAACATGGCAAAATCCATCAGCAAGGAGCCTGAATTAGTGTACTGGAAAATTAACTAATAGCTGGAGGTGGGCTCCCCTCTGAAAGGATCCTTTCTGTGTTTTGACAGCTCTAGTAATCCAATTGCTGTGAGTTTAATTCCATCTTTTTCTTTCTGGGAGGATGTGTTTTAATGCTTGCTGCCTTCTAATGAAGATTTTAATTTAAAAAAAGGCAAAAATGGGAATTATTTCATAGCCAGGAAAGCCAGTGTTGCTGGGTCAGTGCTCCTCATGCCCTGAAGGGCAGCAGTGCCACGTGCTCCAAGCAGGTATGGCCACAGGTGTGTGTGCTCTCATCTGCCTTTCTGCAGGTTAAATTCTGTATTAAATGGCATTTCAAAGTGCCTAAATGAACAGAGTGACTAACTTGTGAAGAACCCAGTAAATGAGACATTTCAGAAATCATTTTCTGGTATGAGAAGTGAGAATCTGAACAAACATGTGCCAAATTAGAGAACTTCTCGTGAAGGGAGAGGCAGCAAGTTTACCATAAAGATTACAGCTAATTGCAACTCCAGGTTTCTCCATGATTACAACTCAAGGCAGAGATACCTTTTTATTGGCAAAGGCAAAGCAAAAAGCAGTGATGTAAAACAGCACCTCTGGCAGAGCTGTTCTGCAGTGACTCTGTGTCAGCCCCTTGGGAGATTTCCATGGCGAGAGCCATTGGGATAGTGGTACCCTTGTGTTTCCTTGGAGGGGGAAAAAAGCCTTTGAAGTGGAGACTGAATTGTATTTTTTTTAATTCTTCGATGATTGCCTCAAGTAGGTGAGAGCAAATCTCAGATAATGGGTCTAGAATAATAACAGCATTAAAGGCATGCTCTTAATAATTCCTAATAGAAATATCCAGGCTTATCTGCTTTCAAAGGATACTGAACTGCCTTGCTATTTTTTGAAAAAGAAAGAGGGGACAAAAGCTGCCAACCTTTCCTTCCCACTCAGACTCTAATGCCATTTTCAAGTTATTTGTGTGCCATTCTTCCTCTTTCTTCTGGACTTTGGGTTTTTACCCCCTCTTTAGGCTTTGAATCCAATCCTACACCATGTCAATAAATACACTAAGGTGCAGAATCTGGCTGCAGACCTTTACATTTAACCTGGCTTTGCCTTGTCCTTCCCTCTGCCATGGGGAGCCTGGGACAGGGGAGGAAGGAGAAGGGGGATGTGACAAGAGGCATCTCTGGCATTGCTGTTGTGAACTTCTCCCAGAGCTTCTGTGGGACTGAGGAGAGTCCCTGTGCCCCCTTCATGCCTCTGTCAGTATTTTACAGAGAGAATCATCCCTCCTTCTGAGGTGTTCCAACCCCAGGTGCCACTGGAACAAGAGTTTCTGTCCCTCTGCTCTCATCTTGGCTCTCTCTTACAGTTCCTTTGCTTGGGAAAATGGACTTGGTAAATGAAAGGGCTTCATAAATAATGTGGAGGTAATCAAAAAATCATGCAAGGGAATGGTTAAGGAGGACAATGAAGCTGAGAGTTCAAAGACTGAGACAAAACACCATCTTTTAGCACTCAGCCTGGGCAGTGAAGAAACAGAGGAATATTCCAGAAATCAAGAAGGGCACCAGTCAGGCTTTAGTTTCTTACAGTGCACCAGCCCAGCCTGATGCCTTCTCTGATAGCTCTGGATGATAACACAAAGTATTGGAAACTCATACAGGTGTGAGAACATGATGAGAAAACATGAAAGGATTACCTGAGAATTTCTGCCTTTATTTTTTAATCACATTCCTCCTGTGACGTTACATAAAACAGTCTGATGGGAGGACTTTGCTCTCTTTATTGGGCACAGGCATTGCTCTGTTTATTGGGTACAGGGACTGATCTCAGGTGCTGAGCTCAGATCTGGAGCTGTGTGAGGCCACAGAAAGCCAAGCTGGCCCTGCCTGGTGTCCATCCTAAAGGTGATTCTGCCCCCTGCCCTAAGATTTTGCTATCAATTTGTGCTTTGGGTCAGCAACAGGTGGTTTGTCAAGAAGTGGCCTTTCTTAGTCTTAGCCCAGTCCTGGCACCAATATCTTTCTTCTTCAGACTGCTGGAAGGTGCCCTGCCACTTCCCTTCCCTAAATCTGAAGAAGAGAGAAGATTCAGCTTGAAGAGGTTTGTACTTTATTACCCAGGAAGGAAACTTGTACTTTTGTGGAGTTACTGCCTGTTTAAAGGCTCCTAAAGGTACTCAATGCCTTGAGGTGGGCCCTGTTTTCAGCAGTTTTTAACAGTAACCAACTCTGTAGTTTAAAAATGATTTCCCCATGTATTTAACCATGTTAGCCAGGTGTTCCCAAAGCACATGTTGCAGTTCACATCCCACAGCAACATTTTCCCTGCTCTAAACACATGGCATGTCTGACTGTGTTTCCTGCCCTCCTTGCTGGGAGATGTCAGGATTGATATCCCTTTCTTCTGCAAAACTGTAGTCAGCTAAAATAGACAAAGACATTTTAGGATGAAACAGTTTTTTCTGAGAGGGAAATGTAGATTAAGGTTCCTTCCTTTGCCCCTCTGACTATGCACAGAGGAGAGAGCAGTGCCCAACTCTTCACAGATCACCCCAGAGCCCTTCCTTATTGCTGCTGAGGTTTTTCAGGGAGGCAGCTCTGCCCTGAGGAATAAAAGCCCTGCAAGATTGAGATCAGCATGGAATGAATGATTCCCAGGAGGAAAATGCCAGAGTCTCTCTGCAAAGAAAAAGAGGCACACACTGAGCCAGCAGCCCTCTTCCCACATGCCCTCCTTTATTTTCAAGCTGCTCAGAGCCTAAAACATCTTCCTGTGTCACTTAGAAAGCAGTGGTGAGTGATGCTTTGTGCTGAGGCTTTGGAGGGTGGCTGCCCACGAGGATATTCATCACTGGGATTTGTGTAGCTGGGCTTGTTCTGCATGGAAAGAAAGGCCAATACATCTGGCACTGGTCACACAGATATATCTTTCTAATGCAGAACATCTTGTAATTACACTGGGAAGCTGCTTCTGAAGCAGAAAAATGAGAGTCCTGCCAGGGGTCTGGTACACAAGTGGATGGAGGGAAGCAAAAGGATGCTGCTAAATCCTTCAGAAAAGCAGGAAGCCTGAAACTTAAACTGGAACTGCATAAAAGTGCACCCTTTATAGTTACAGTCCTGTTCTATCCTTGCCTGTCCCCACAGTGCCCAGGCTGGCAGGGTGGTGGCACAGCCCAGGCAGAGCTGGGGCACTTGTCCTGAGCCTCCCCCACAGCCTGGAAGGGAACTGTTTTCTAGATGGATTCATGTTCCCCAAAGGCTCCAGGTTGGGCAAGAGACCATACCTGGTGTTCCTCCTTATTTCCTCTTTGTACAGGGCTGAGGCAGGAGAGCTGATTGCACCATCAGCCAATCAGGCCCACTGTCCAGGGCCAGGGACCAGCCACAGCTGCCAGCCCTGTGTGGCAGGGAGGGCAAACACACAGGCACGGGCATGGGCCCAGTGCCTTGCTGGGCAGAGGGAGAGATCCCAGGGAGCAGTTACTGCAACAGGGCATTGCACAGTCACTTCTGTTGGGACATTCTGCTGTCAGGACTGGTGGGCACTCCAAGAACTGCTCCCACCAGTCCAAATCCTACCTGTGGAAGGAAAGCTGCCTCTGGTAATGACTCAGAAATATTCTCCTCTTTCTGGGGCCCACAGCAGCTCTGGAGAGCTGGTTACCCTGGCACAGTGAGAGGCTGATTTCCCAGACATGCCCTGGCAGTGACCAAGCCTCACATCACCCTTGGCTGTGCTGAGCCTTCCCTGGCTCATCACCGTGGGCTTTTCCCTCTCCTGATACAAGTGTGCTCATGTGCTTCTGTTTGGTATCCAAATGGCAGGGATGGAGCACTCCCTGGAGGGGATAATCCCTGCCAAGCTCCCTATTGTCATTTCCATTTATATTTGTTTGGTAACTCCCAAACACAAGCATTTTACATAACAAATCCCCTTTTTCTCTGAGGCTCCTCAAGTGCTTCAGAAATGCCACAAACTGACCTGCACAGACTGTCCATGAGGTGGGTGTGCTGCTTTGGGCTGAGGTGCGCTCAGTTTTGTTCACAGTAACTCAGGAATGTCATGTCCACGTTATTTATTAGCAACCTGTTGAAGGCAGAGTTTGTTATACCTTCTTGTCCCTCCACCTTTTATTCAAGTTACACTGAATTTCTACTCTACCCAGGTGATATCACCTACTTTCTACTCACTGAGCTTATTCCAGGGCTTTTCCCTCTGAACATAGCCTGGATTTCTCCACAGAACAACATCATACAACACACCCCTGCTGTGTGCAGACATATATATACATTATACCCTGCAGTGACAGAGCTGTTCCCTGGCACAGCCATTCCATGGGAAAAATTGCACCATTCCTCTGTGTTAATCTGATATTTTGTACAAATTTTCTTTAGTGTGGTTCCATTACACTTCCTCTATTTGGCATTCCCAGTCTCCAGTGTTTCTCTTTAATGCTTTACATGCCTTTTAGTTTTTCTTGGACCAAGCCCAACACATTTAGCCAGCCTAATTTTTCTTAATAAACCTGTCCCTTTCTCCAAACCTTTGTTTGGTATTTCATTGGTGCTTCACAGGAGACACAGATGTGGTGGTAAATCCCCAAAGTGTTACTGTCACCTGTCAACCAGTGGAAGAGGAATGACTGGCAGTCTTACAAAGAAAGGAAAAAAATATTTTAGAGGCATGTATCTTCTTAATGAAATTCTGTAAATTGACTATTTAACTAAGAAATTACAGCCAATTTAGCTGGAAATGGGATTTTGAAGGGAATTGCTGTAAGACAACAGCTTACAGGGGTTTAATCTTTTACTCACTCCTATTCTGGTGGGTTTTGTGTCTGTGGGTTTGTTTCTTTGCCCTTTTTGTTTTGTTTTGGGGTTTGTTTTAATTTTTATTATTAGTTTTTATTATTGTTTGGGGGTTTTGTTATTGTTTGGTTTTGTGGGGGTTTTGTTTTTCTTTTTTTTTTTTACTTGTGGGGTTTGTTTCATGGTTTTGTTTGGTTTTTGTTTGTTTCGGGGTTTTTGTTTGATTTTTTTGTTGTTGGTGCAACAGAAAAATAAATCTTTTCTTATTAGAGCGAAATCCCCCTGGCAGTGAGGCTGAAATGTGCCTGGAATCCCAATCTCCTATTAGAGCTGAGCTAATCATGGAACATTATCAGATTTCTCAGGCAAGTAGATATTTTCTCCTGCATCTGTTTAAAACAGACTTCTGTGCTTGTTGACTACAGCATGAGCCGAGGCAAAAGGAAAAAGGATCCAAAGCTGATGGTGCCTGTCTGATCTTCTTGTCTCTGGTGTTCCTCCTCTGCAATGAAAAAACTATAATAAAAAAGCCTTTCTGAGAGCCTGTACACTCACAAGGGTGAGACACTGAGTTCTGCCCAGTTCTTTTCATAATTTTCAGTAAAATAATGAAAAAACCCAAGTACATCAGTTTGTTTCTCTTGTAAAACAGACAGACCTTCAGAAAGGTGGGGGGAGGGTTGAGTTGCTACTTTTGAATTTTTGGGAGAGTTTCCAGGTAACACCAGAAACTCTACACTGGATTTGGTTTTTGCTGGTTTGGAGGTTTCTGATTTCCATGTAACTAGAATAAGAGTGAGGGGCATTGCTGGCATGCACCAAATGCTGCCTCCTCTCACTGGAGGGCTACCAGCACCATCTCCATCTCCAAAAGGCCTCCCTTTGGTGAGTGTTTGAGCAGGAACATGTGCTAAGGCAGAGCTTTTCCTGCCTCAGACACTTCCCTCCCCTGCGGTGGGAACCCTTCCAGCTCGTTGGCGTGCGCTCCGCGGTAATCCAGGGAAAACACTTCGGCAGCCAAAGGCAGATTCCACACTGCTGCCTCATGTCTTAACGAGGACAGGCCTTTGGAGTGCTCTCTGAGTCTGCTGGCTGGGGGAATTTAGGATTTAGGAATGTGCTGCAGAAATGACATCTCGGTTTGGCTCCTTTTTCTGGCTCAGTTTTGTGTAGAAATGTCTTGGAAGGATGAAGGAAATCTTTGCAGGCTGACAAATGTCATGACAGTCTCAGAAGATCCCAAATGGGAGCCCTAGGCAGGAGAAGATGATGGCCTTGGTGGGGTCTTTTCTCCTCCTAAATTCTCAGGAGCTCCTCACCACTGTGAAGGTTGGTAGAAATCTGAGGCACTCACGGTGAGCCTGACAGGCATTCCAGGAATTGTTCCATGAATCCTGGCAGTCATTCAGATGACCACATTCCTCATGCAGAAGTTGGGATGAACACAGCACTGAATCCATGGCGTGCCCTTGACACACTGTGTGGGACCAAACATTGATTTTAATGTATTTATTTATTACAATTCCCATATATATATTTGTGTATAAACACCCTCAATTGGTATTCTTTATCTAAAATCAGGGTGGGGTTGTTGTTTTGGGGGATTTTTCCCTCTGGAAATAATTCTGAAAGTAGTGAAATTTTGCAACAGGTGGGATGGTTCAAAAAGGGGCAATGATATTTTGGTAGGCAAGTAAGAGTCTTTTAAGTTCAGTTTTCACAGTTGTCACAGGCTGTTGTTTCCCTTGGCTGCCTTCACGCCAAATCTGCAGTTGCCTGAGGCACAGAAGAAAGTCTGAGAATCAGGAACCTGTGCTGCAGGATGAGGAGCATCCTTTGGTGGAGACATCAAGATATGCTGCCTTCCTGTTCTGTGGTTTTGTTGGAAACTGGTAATTTATTTATTTCTTGCATCCTGAGAGTTTCTCCTTTAAATTTCCCCTGTAAAAATCATTAATTGCTTCAGAATCAAACTAATCAAGGCCATTTACCAGAAATAGCAGAGCAGCTTCTTGGAGAGAACAATGTATGCACCAAACTGGATTCATTCTACCCTTTCCCTTGGTAAAACCCTGTAAGAGCTTGGTTTTCATGATTTTTGAAATTAAACTTACTGACTTCTTATTGCTAAATGATATTTTTATTTAAATATTGGCAT
Source organism: Poliocrania exsul (assembly GCA_035041345.1). Classification (NCBI taxonomy): domain Eukaryota; kingdom Metazoa; phylum Chordata; class Aves; order Passeriformes; family Thamnophilidae; genus Poliocrania; species Poliocrania exsul. The sequence continues at coordinate 5,260 of JAWWLZ010000508.1, read as the reverse complement.
AGTCTAACTGGCATTTAAAAGGTCTGTAAAATAATTATCCTGTTTATAAGTTGTTTATTATAAATTGTTTCTCTTGGAAAGCAGTAGTGCAGGTTGCCTGGAAATTAGTTTGTTCTTAATGAAAAATGTTATATGGCTGCTTTGGATAAACCAAATAATATTGATCCATGTATAGAAAACCCAGGTTTGACCACTAAGCTGTAATAATAGTACCATAAGTGATAGTAGTAGTAATAATAATAATAATAATAATAACACACAAACAGCTTTCCTTGCCCAGGTCTGTTCCTATCTGATCCTTCATCATGTAAAACCAGGTTTTCAGTGGGATCACTAATTCTGTCCTCACTCTGGATGTGCAGGTACCCTGAGCACAGCTGGAGTCAAGCTGCTCCTGTCAGTGTATTAATTTTGGTGTTTGTTCACTGGTTTGAGGACATTTCTTTAAAAAAATATACAAGTACCATTGGCAGTAATGTCTTGGAGAGCCACATGAGAGCTCCTTGGCTGGTTTGAGAGGAAATGTGGGCATTGAGGAGGGCTGGGCAGTGGGGCAGACCACGAGGGGTATCCTGTGCACAGAAGCCTCCAGAGGTGACCTGTGGGAAACCCACCTGTGAGCAGGTATTTTAAAACCCTGGTTTTGTGTATATGTGACTGAATTCAGATCCTCCTCAATGCCTTCAATCATACCCGCCCCAGCTGCTTGGACTTTGGTGATATCCCTGTTGGTGTGTGCCAGCTGAAGGTGTGCCAAAGGATGTGGAGTGGCCCCAGGGCGGTGCTGGGGCTGCAGTGACAGCCACAGAGAGCCCTGGGGCTGGTGACACAGTGGTGATGCTCTCTGGGAAGCAAAATCAGTGAGGGGGGTGCTTTATTCACTGGAAAACAGTGAGCTGGGACTTGTGCTCCCACCCCTTGTGCTGGAGGGGATCAGGGTCCAACACCCACCCGTGCTTTGCTCTTCCATTCCTGTCTTGGTCTGTCTCCACCTTCATAGAATGATAGAATACCTTGAGTGGGAAGGACCCACAAGGACCATCAGGGACCTCAGCCCTGCCCAGGACCATCCCCAGAGCATCATCCAAACCCTCCTGGAGCTCTGGCAGCCTCAGGGCTGTGCCCACTGTCCTGGGAAGCCTCGTCAGTGCCCACCACCCTCTGGGGGAAGAGCCTTTCCCTGACATCCCACCTGACCCTGCCCTGGCACAGCTCCAGCCATTCCCTGGGTGCTGTCCCTGCCCTGGCACAGCTCCAGCCATTCCCTTGAGTCCTGTCAGTGGTCACAAGAGATGCCCTTCCCCTACCCCTGTTGAAGACACAATGAGGTCTCCCCTCAGTCTCCTCCAGTTGAACACAGCAAGTGCCCTTGGTGTCCTCACACGCTGCCCCTCAAGGCCTTTCATCACCTTCTTTGCTCTCCTTTGGACACTCTCTAAGAGCTTTTTAATACAGTGGTGCCCAAAACTGCCCCCAGCCCTCAAGGTGAGGCCGCCCCAGTGCAGAGCAGAGCGGGACAATCCCCTTCCCACTTGTTCTCACCAAGCCCACCCCATCTCCAGACCCCAAACTTGGAATTTGGGATGCACACAGCCTGGCAGTGCCCTGCCAGCAGGTGAGAAGCCTCCCTGTGGTGGGACACATGTGGTGGCACCGAACAGGGGTGCACCTGGGGGCTGTGCAGCTCTGGGAGCTCCAGGGGACGTGGAGAGGCAGAGACTTGGGGGATGTCTGAGTTCTCACATGGTACTGATGGCAAAACAAGATGGGATTGTGGAGAGGCACCTCCTGCCCTGTTCCTGCTGCCACACTCACACAGAAAGCAGCAGTTTTTCCAACAGATCAGCAGAGAGAAACACATCTCCCATTCACAAGCCCACATTTTCTGAGGAAGGTAAACTATCTTGTCTGAAGCTTTTAATCTGTAAAAAAATAATAATAATCTCCTTGGAGGGAGACATCCAGCATCCATGCAGAGGGCTGTAATGGCTCAGTAATAGGTGCTGTTCTCAGCCCTGCCTCCACTAGAGCTGAATGCACAATGCCAGATTACAGCCCAGCATATTACTCAGCTGTTGCTGAGGCTCGGGGGAAAACTACTGCTGTTATGCATTTGAATTAGGGGGCAGGAAGATTAGTGGTGTGCAAATGAGCAGCATTCTGCCACGAGTAGTGTCTGCTTTCCTTGCCTCTGTCCTCCCCAAATGCCAACATCTGCTTACATTTACCGACTTCAAATGGTGTATTAAACACCACATTATATAGTGACTCATCCCATTTCCCAGGCTGAAATGCACCGAATACGGGGAAAGCTTTTGCTTCTGCGAACCTCTGCTGCCCCTTTGTCAACAGTTGCTGGGAGGAAACGTTCCCAACGTGCAGCTCGCTTTGAATTGCTGGGCTTTGTGACTGTCTGGTGTTCCTCAGCTCTTCAATTAGAGGCAAGGTATTAACTCTGGCTGCAGGTTGCTCTGCCTTCCTGGTAATTCTCACCGTATCGTTATCACACCATCATTTTCTGTTTGCTGCCTTCCTCAGGGCAAATGGATTTTCTTCCTGGGGGATTGTTACAGGGAATCACTGCTTTGACTGTCACAATGCAGTATTCTGCTGCCAGGTATTTTTACCTTGTATTGCAGCTAAGAAGTGTCTGCAGTTGCCTCTTTCTCTCCCTGATCATGTTGTCTGTGGCAAACAAACCCATTTTCTCATTGATCTCACTGTTAAATCTTTTTTTTTTTCTTTTAACGAACTTGGGCAGGACTCAAAGCGTGAAGGTGCTGACCTAATACTACCTCTGCCAGCTCTTCAAGGATTTGAGGTTTTAAAAGGCTCTGACCAAATTTAAAGACTTCCTTCACCCCAGTTTTTCAAATGGCTTGGGGTTACTTAAAAGTCACACTCGTAGGTACAATGAAGGAGTAGGAGCATATCTCCTGTTCTTTCTTTTATGCACCACACATAGAACTGTCATTAAGGTGGGAGAGTGTTAGCCCAAGGAAATATGGGAAGTATTTATGGCAGTTTTTAATGAGAATTAATTTAGGCTGTGAACAATCCAGGAGAATCTACCTGAGACACTGAATCAGAGGTGGGAGTAAACTTAATACTTTTTAAAAGAATGACCTGGGTTTAAAACTTGCCTTGATGAAATGCTAAAGATTATAATTTACTGCCCTGGGTATAGTTAGGTTTGTGCTAGGATGTTGCTAAAGAAGGGAGTGTTTTCTATTCATAAGACATCTTGTTGCCACAAGTTTTAGAACTGTGCATCCACCAATATTTATGCCCTCATGGGTTATTTTGGTTACTTTTAGTAGGAATTTAAGCCTAAATTAGAAAAAGAACTCAACAGGATACAATTGAAATCATGAGATAAAACATTGCAATTAGAACTCGTGGTTAAACAGACCATTTTGGTCAATATTGTGTTAAAATGTATTACATAAGTTGTAAATTGACATTTGCTGGTTTAAAATCTCATTTACAATGTG
>JAWWLZ010000507.1:0-16615 GCA_035041345.1 Poliocrania exsul | reverse complement strand
CTGTGGGCTGGCATCCCCAGCCTCCAGTGCACCTGGTTTAACAGTCTGACTTCTTGACAGATATCTTGCTACACTTCCTTGCACCTCTGGACAAGTGAGTGAATTACACATGATCTCTGGGTTTTCTTCTTGTCCTTTTTCAGGCTGAGAAATGTATATATCAATGTAGCAGAAATTCAGTGAAAAACAAGAGCTCTCTTAACAAAACAAAAATCAAGTAATAAGAGTTGGCCACTACCATGCCTGGGAGGCAAAGAAAGCCAACAGCCACCTGGGTTACTTTAGCAGGGGCATGACCATCATACTGAGGTGAGGGATTTTTCTCCCTTTGCTGAGTACCTGTGAGACAGCCTCTAGAATTCTGTGTCCAGTTTTGAGACCCAAACACAACAAAGGCATTGACAAATAAGCCCCAGAGATGCATCAACACAGAGCCACAAAACCTAGATGAACGCTTTGCCACCTTTACCTTGCTTTCATGGTGCATCGCTGTAAGGTCAGTCTTGAGGTCTCCTGTGGAACAAAATAGCTAATTCCATGTGGAACTGAACTCATCATGAATGACAGTCATTCAGCCTACAAATTCTCCTGCAACCCTTTTGGAGAAAATTGGGCTCTAGTCCCTCTTCTCCACACAACTTTCTGATACTTCCAGCTCCAACTCAGCACCTGTTATAGCCCCAAACACTCGCACATCACCCACCACAGACTTCACTCAGAGCCTCACTGTCATGCAAAATAATTCTTCCTTCTGTAGCTTGCACCATAATCTTTTTATTTCTAGCACTCTGAAAGGAAGAAAAGTTATTGTGTCTAAAAATTCTGGGGAGAGGATCACTGCCAGAGATGTTGGCAAAATGCTGCACAGGGGAGCCTTGGTGATCTCTGTTGGTTGCTCAGCTACAGTATGGAGCAAAGCTGCTTTACACTTCCTTGGTCTGGGTGTAAGGGATCACTCACTGGAATAGTTTCTTATACAATTGTGAATACAACTACATCTTCATTTCTAATCACAGCACAAGTCAACTCTCCTCTATCTATCTCTTATCTAATGAACTAAAATTTAGGTTATATCATTTCTGCCTTTGTGCAAGACACCAGGAAGTTTCCAGGCCACCAAAGGTACGTTTACAGAGAGGCTGTTGTCCAGATCTTGGGGTCCCTGTGGTGGAACATGTGCTGTTCGCAGCACACTGCCAATGTCTTCTTCCTGACACCAGTGATGCTGATATAAAGGGGAGTGTTCTCTTGAAGGAAATGTCCAGTTTATAGAAGCTGAAACTAAGACACACTCACATTGCAAGTTACCAGAGGGTCTATTTTTGACTTTTTTTTTTTTTTAAGCACATCACTGAGGGTGTGTGTCGGGATTTCATATGCTCTTAGATCTAAAAGGCGAGCTGTCTATTGAACTTGCTTCTGTATTTAGCACGTAGTTGTAAGGACTAATTAATGAGATCAGAGACTGTTGCCACCTTCTCAGCAGATGTGTGTAATTGGCCAATTAGAACAGGCTTTGTAATGTAAACAGCATTGTTAACCAATAGTCAATGCCAAGGTGGCACAGCCGCAGAAGAATACAGTTTTAAAGTGTATGAGAGTTTCTGTGCATAAGAATAAAGTTGCCTGTTGCTGTTAACTCCTGTGGAGTCGTCTCATCAGGTCAAAAACCCGTCTCCCCTGGTTTCAGGTGTGTGCTGCAGAATTGGAGGGGCATTGTGAATGAACATTTTAAAATGTATAGTCTGCTGGGGTACTGATGGAAACAAACTTAGCATAATGTCCATACTGTTTTTCTGCAGCAGTGGATTTTCCTCATGAATGGAAAAAGGCATTCAGAAGGAAGCAGTTTCAGTTTTCAGTTCAGTGGATTTAATTCATGCATTCATTTATCAAAGCACAGAACACAGTTTATATCCAGAACCAAATAACAAACTCTCAATACTCACCAGAAATCTCAGTGATGCTTTGAAAGTATTCTGAGAATTTTTCAAGGGACATTTTTAATAATCAGCACTGGAGAAGAAAATTCCTGAAAAGCAACACTGCCACATCTTACTGAAATTCTGCAAGGTAAGGAAAAGAAAATTTCACTGCTACAGAAGCAAATAAAAATTGACTGTGTCTGTCACTGTATAGTCATGCAGATGGACATCAGACTATCCTGTATATGCTTCTCTGACAAGACTGGGTAGAAGTTACCTAGTGCACTTTGGGGACTAGGTAACCAACTTGGTAACCAGCTAGGTAGCCAACTAGTTAGCCAAACCAACTTTGGGTAGCATCACACTCTCTTACTCTCCAGCTCTCAGTATAAATGGTCTGTCCTCTATGGAACACAGATGTCTCCATATGCTCCAAGAAAATGGACCTTGTCTTCAGAGGTCACCCATAGCAATACCCCTCCAGGTCTGGAGCTTTGGCATCTAGGTGTATGACTCTAAGCAAACTCAGCAATATCTAGAATACAGACCAGAGGCACCCATCTCTTCTTCCAAGGTTTACTAACTGGTCCAAAACTGTCTTCCTACCTGTATCCTCTTGGACCCAGTGAGGTTCACTGAAAAAGGATAAATTAGGGGAGGGTGTCAGGAAAGCAGCCTGAAGCACGTGTGGGCACACTTTTGGCTGCTGGAACTGAATTATTCCCTTCTCAGCAGCCACTTGCAATTCTGATGGGGAAATGCTTCCCATGGTAAAAATGGGAGCCTCCCCACTCCAAACCAAACACCTCCAACCTCTCCTACAGGGCAGATAGTGCTGGGCAGCATCCCCCACCGCTCTGCACCCTGCCCAGCACTGCTGCAGTTCCTCTCCCAGGACATGCCAGACCTTTCTCAGGCAACATCCTCAGCTCAGAGCCTCCTGTGTGGGGTCAACTCACATCATGGTTTCCGTTAGTGCCCCTGGTTCCCAATTCTGGACACAAAACTCACCCTACATGTGGATTCCCCATTGATCCTGCTTCCCTCATTATTCCACTGACCTCCCTAGAGCTGCCCAGAGACTTGGAGCACTCCTACACCCAGTGCTTCCCATTCATCACATCATGTAGGGCTGGCAGTACCTCAGGTTCTCAACCATATATCCCAGAGTTCATGTCTGGCAGCATTCCCTTTCCTGGAACCGACCAGGCACTGCAGCAGTGACCATGACTCCCATCCATCCCTGTCACTCACTGCAAAGACCAGTCCCCCTCCTCCTCCTTCCAGTGCTCCTGGGAACATCCTTTCCTGCTGCAGCTCAGAGTTTTCAGACCTGGAGCCATTCCTGTGTCTGTGTGCCCATCATTCCTGCTGCAGTGTGCTGTTTATGGTGAGTGTATTTTGTGCATCCATCCTTCCCTGCCTCCACATGGAAGTTTTGCAAACCTCCTCTGTGTGCATGTGTTTATTTGTCTGTCTGTCTGTGCTTGCAGTACCCTGACAAAGGCTTGGAGGCTTCTGTGTGTCTGTGATTGCTGTGCTGTCCTGCCAGACTACTTAGTTCAAATGATACCTACATATTTGGGATCGCTGAGGTCAAGGACAGCAGGCTTAGGTCTAAATTCACAATGAGGCACAAACATAGTTCATGATATTTGAAATACATTGTAAATAAATCGTATATTTGTAAAATACAGGAAATGAATATGCAAGCACAGGGACTTTGTTATTGGGATCCTTAAAGGCAGATATCAGTAAATCAGGATTTTTACTATGAACAAAGAATCATATCTTCAGGCTTTTATCAGTCTATAAACTCTCAGTTTCATCTAATAGGAGCTATCTCTCCAGGAATTCCTCTGATGAAGAGGTCCTCCAGAATCTGGAGGATTATCCAAATATAGTTTAAAGAAACTGACAGCACAACTATGGAGTAACAGACACCATCAAATTCTGATTTACTCCTAGAATAGTGAAGTTTTCTTTTGCTCCCCTTGTGGCAGTAAGCTGTTTTTATCTTGCCTTACCTTTGCTCCACCCTGTGTTCCTTGAGTCATGTTAATACTTCAGTTGGTCTGGAACATTCAGATCCCCTCCTACTTTCCCAGTTCACTGGGAAAACCCCTTGGACCAAGTCTCTTGTGACTGCCCCTCTCCCTCTTTATCTTTTCTCTAGAAAAACATTTTTTACTGGGACCCACTGAGTGCACCAAATGCATTGCCCCAGGAGGTAGGTGCTGCTTTACAGTGATACCAGTAAGAAAGATATTTAGAGTTTGCAAAGTATCACTTGAAATGTCATTTCTTAGACCTGACACTAGAAAAAAAGAGAGAACAGCATTGACAATCTTACACCCCGTTGGATGCTGAGAGCCCTGGGCTGTGCAGCACCAAATGGCCTCTGATCCAGCAGCATATTCTGCATGTTCTGGCTCTTGTACAATGAGCTGGCTACGGTTGTCTTGCAGCCGTGGGATTTGGGCAGTACAGCACAGTCCTGTCCTGTGCCTCCTCTGATAAACTGCTACAGTGGCCGCTGACTTCCTGAGGTACAATAGTCCCACTGTCAGGAGCACTACTGCAGAGAATGCACATCCCTCCTTCTCTTCCTCATTCTATTCCCTCTCATATTCGTCTAATTCCTCAATCATTTCTTTGCCCCATTTTCATTCCCTCTTTCTGAGATCTTTAGTGAACCTCCTTGCAGAGGTTTAGAAATTGATCTAAATATATCTATGGAAACACCTACTTTTATACATAATAATACTGAACTGAATCCTACTATTGTGCAATTTAGGGGTGAGATTTCATAATTGAATAGGTATCTACTACCATTTTAGATGTTCTGTCTATTCCAAGATAGACACCTGATGCCAATACCTATAGCACAGAACCTACAGGATGCAGTTAGAACGGATTTCTTCACCTTTGCTAGAACCACTCACCTGTATTAGGCCTCTTCACCGCAAATGACCCTCCTGTCCAATGTTTTGTCAGCAGAGTCAAGGCTCTACTCAGTATCTGTAAGAGTTCATACCAGTGACCTGTACACCGAACTGGTGAGTTTAGGTGCCTAATTGATAGATCAGTCACAAACTAGGCACTTTTTATCATACTCTCTCTCACAGTCCTCACAATACCTGTAACTCCAGTTGCTCATCAATGTTTCCATCATTCTCCTACCCCTCATTTCCCTGGATGTGCATCCATGCCTTCCAGATACAAATTAATTCATCTATTCCTTTCCTCATTTCCCCAGTGTAAGGATGCAATGAGTCATCTTGACCTATGTATGCGGGTGTGAGCTACATATCATGGAGGAGGGAAGATTGAGGTGCCCAGTTTTTTGTTGTTGGTGGTTTGTTTTGTGGTGGTTTTTTTGGTGTTGGGGTTTTTTTTTTTGTGGTTTGTTTCTTTGTTTTGTTTTGTTTTTCCCTAGAAGGTCCTCATAGCTCACTTTTACTCTTTCCCTCACAGAGGCTCTCTTCAACCAAACAGTCAAGATGAGGAAAAGTGGTGTCCTGAGCAAACAGTATATGTGTAGGGGTAAGCTGGGTACAGAAGTGCAGGCAGTGGGGGAGATCTTAGCTGAGAAATAATGTGGGAAGAATGGATTTCTCAGCTGGTTGACGGGGAGTCATATCTTACCATGTTCTGGGAAGGCAGGGGCATGGACTGTAATCAGCCTTTACTTTCTGTCACTGGCATAGCAAAAGATCATTCTGTAAGTTGATTCATCTCATGGTGCTGAAGGCTTTCCAGGGAAACAATCATGAAGGAGTAGGAAGATTCGGGAGAGATGTCTACTACTGTGGGAAAGGGGGAAACTCTCCTCAGTGCTCTGATATTGCATCATCTCTACTGTGGAGCTAAATAAATCCTTGTGGTGGTGTGGTACTGCTTGATCAGTGACTTGAATCATCTTCTGCAGGTGAATTTTACCATCTTAGATGCACCATCCCCTTCCAAGACATTATAGTAGCACCTATAAAGGTCTTAGACCTTCCTTTGTGAAGTGTCACTCTCTTCCTACTAGAGTGTTGCACCATTTTTGACAAAGTCACTACTCCAATGTATTTTACCAACAGCTCTGATGCCTCTCTGATGCCAAGCATTGCCCTAAAATGAGTGTTCTTCCTCTCAAATCAAGGGCACAGGTATGAAGAAGGTTTCCCTCAATGGGCTGCTGTCATAGCAGACAGTGAGATCAACAAGACTATTTTCCAACCAAATTCAGATCTACACATTGTTGATCTCAGATAAATCCTATGCTACAAGTATGACAGATAAGAAAGGGATGTCAGTGAGAAATATCTCTGCTGTCAACAATGAAAAGGAGACAAATCACAGAATCACAGAATGGGTAACACTGGAAGGGACCTCTGGAGGTCATCTAGTTCAACCTCTCTGCTCAAGCAGGGTCCTGTAGAACACATTACACAGGATTGAGTTCAGACAGCTTTTGAATATCTCCAGAGAAGGGGACACCAAAACCTCTCTGGGATCCTCTTCCAGTGCTCAGTCACCCTAACACAACTGGCCTTGGCAGTGAACACTGAAGGAAATCTGCTTGGCACTTCCTGCCTTTTGTGTGAAGCTCCATTGTGGGACTGTCTCCAGCTATGTGGTGGGGGATAGACAGACTCGTCTTAATGTTGTGGTAGGCCTGAGCTAAGATGAAGCATGGCAGTAGGTGATCTGAGGTCACAGCTGCCATATGCTTTGGACAGAGAGGGTCATAGAGAGTTGAAAAACTGGTCTAAGGGGAATGTTGGCAGCCCCAGGAACCTTTCATTTTTGCTTGCCAGCTTCTGCAACTGGTATTTCTGTGGCAGGTTTGGACACAAAACTCTTTTCCACTGTAAGTGGACACCACAAATTTAAAGTTTACTACAGACAACTGAGGAGTCTGATAACCATTGTGTCTTCCTCAGGCTTATTCCAGAGGGGAATATGGTTCTTTTCTTCCTATCCTGAAGTAGAGCTGGAAACTGTGACAGTAAATGTAACCATTCAGGACTTTGTGGCTGACGTGGTGTCTGAGCTGGTTTTCCGCAATGTGCAGCAAGTCTCCAAGGAGACCATGTTCATCTTTCCTGTGGATTCGAACACTATTGTACACACCTTCCATGCTAGCATGGGGGACTCCTGCATTGAAGCAATGCTCTGGGAGAAGGAGGAGGTACTGGATTGCAGTGGGAGTGGGTGGTTTCTGGACTGGCTGAAAGAATCCTATGTACTTCAGTTCTTTCTTTTATTCCTACAGAGACCTCAGCGATACATTTTTCTCCCTTTGTGGCAGGCCCAGAAGCTATGCAAAGCTACTTCAGGCATGGAGAATTTAAGATACCTTCAGGATCAGTGGGATCTTTGGGGTCGTGTGTTCGCTTGTTTTTTGGGGCCCCTGCCTCCTAATGGGGAAGTGATCATCAGCCTGTGCTATGTCCAGGAGCTGCCACTACAGCCTGATGGGGCTGCCCAGTTCTGCTGGCCACATCACCTGTTCCCCTGCATAAAATACACCAGTGAGTGACCCAGGGAGGAATGCAGTGCTCTCCAACATTCCTTGGGGAGGGGTGGGAGGCATGTATCTGTACAAGTGCCTCAGAGAATCTGAATATTATCCCTTGCACCTCATAGTCAGGAACTCCACAAGTCTCACATTTACCACAGTAAGAGACTCCCACAGACCCTTACACAGATCACAGTGTGTGTCTACAGATTCACTACCACCACCATCTCTAAACACTACAGTGAGGGACTTCTTAGAGGCCATATTTTCTCTCTAGCAATGACAGACCCCCACCACAGCTGAGTGCTTCCCCAGGGTCTCCTAGTTTCTCACATCTCTCTCTCTCTACAGGCAGGATCTCTGCCAAAGAGATGACCGAAAACCTGCACTTTAGCATCTCCCTGAAGTCAGCCCATGGTGTGTCCCATGTAGTCATTAACAGCAGCTACACCCCTTTGCAATACACAGTTTCTGATCAGACATCTGCTCAGGTATGTCACTGCCAGATACCTCCAAAAGGGCAAGAACAGAAAAGGATCTGCAGCCTTCTGCTGCTCCTTAGGACTCCTCAATCTACTAATTTGTTTGTCTTTTCTCCACACACCCTACTTGTGCTCAGGTGTTCTTGAAATCGTCACCCCATATGCAGGATGATCTGAACTTGTTGGTATATTACAAAGGGTCTCACATTCTCAGTGCTGTGGTGGAGCAGAGAGACCCTAAAGCCCCACCTGGTGAGTGAAGATGGTGGAAATGGGCATCAGGGAGAGGGTATCAGGGAGAGTAGAAGGATCTGAGGGCAATAGGTCAGAGCTGAAGAAAAGAGACACAGAAGGGTGCCCCAATTTAAAAATCCTTTTTGTTTCCCCCCACACACCCAAGGCTCTCTGCTGGGAGACTCTGTTGTGATGCTGACACTGATGCCAAACATTCCTGAGCTAGTGCCCAGTTCAGGACACCTTGGAGAATTCCTCTTTCTCATGGACTGCAGCCTCTTCCAGGATACACAGGTATTATTGGAGGAGGTCTCCAGGGGTTAGTTTCCTCACCAGTCATGCCCAATTGGTGGAGATAGATTCAAGTTGCTTCACATGGGCAGAAGTTGTGCTTAGCTTCCCCATCTGACTTCTGCCCATCCCTCCATCTGTCCACAGAAAACACTGTTTTTCCTCCTCAAGAGTTTGCCTCTGGGCTGTTACTTCAACATCTACAGTTTTGGGGCCACTTTCAAAGCGTTCTATCCGTGAGTTCGGGGTGATGAGGGGGTGGAGTTGAGAGGTAAGTATAGTATGACTTTTCCAAATGGAACTATGGGACAAGTTCTTACTAGAGTGCATTTACAGCCCATGATCTCTTGGGGGCAGTGAGAGAGTAAGTCCAGTTTTTGTGTTGCTTCTGCACGGCTGGTAGTTGTTGTAGGTGAGTGGTTTAGGCTGCTTAAAGAATTGCCCCCAAAGGTATTAGCATAAAGTGGGTATTAATATGAATTTGTGAAAGTGAGAATAGCAGCTTTCATACCATCATCAAGTCACATGCACCCAAGCACATCTGTGTGTGTAAAGGCACCTACCAAAATATCTCTTGTGTTTAATGAAATACTCACCTAGTGTTCTTTGACAAGCATGGGTTGCACCTCGAGGAATGTGTTTGAGGGTGTATTAGCCCAGGCCTCATTGTCACTGGCAGCCTTTCAAGCCTTACAAACTTGAGGGTTCACAAGCTCCCACTCTGAGGGAGGTGTTGGCAGCCCAGGAAGGCTCAAAGGGCCTCACTTAGGACCAGTGTTTATAGGATCACAAGATAATTGGCTTTGCTCATCAGTAAGTTTCTGTTCAGGCCATAACACAAGTTGTTAACTACCAGATTGTTTATCCTGAAATGTTTTTTCACAAAAGTCTGGTAGCAATGGTACTGTTCTACTCTGGCTAGGATTCAGGTAAAAAAATTTCTAAAGCTGTCAGAGGATGATTGATTATCCCTTGTTCCCCACCTTGGTCAGGCAGCTAATGTTTCTGTTCGGCCAGTATTTTTCCCACCTGTATCATTCAAGGTTTCCCTGAACAATCAGGGATGCTTCACCTCCCAAATAGTACAGTAAAGGGGCACTTCACTGCTCAGCTGGTTTGGTCAAGGCTTGTCAGGGACTCCTGAGATGGCAGATGAGGCCTGAGGAGGAGGTGGGGGGAGGATGTATCACCACAGTAATGAGGTGAGTCCCCATTTGAGGGTAGTCACAGGTCAAGTTCTCCTCTCTGACATTCTGGTTGTCTTCCCACAGGCAAAGTGTGGAGTACACGCAGGAAAACATGGACAATGCAATGGGGCTCATATCATCCATCGGCCCTGATCTGGGAGGCTGTGACCTGTTGGGGGTCCTAAGATCTATTTACCGCACTCCTCTCCTTCATGGGCACCCCCGTCAGGTATGAGGGGTCAAAGGATTTGGGGGAGGGGAACGGGTGTAAACAAATGTAGATTTCAGGGCTCAGGGTGAGATATTCTGCTGTTTGCAAGGAGAGTTGGCATGTGGAAGGCATCCTCATGGGAGAAAGGGGCACCATCTTTTGGTTGAAAGGCTTGGAAGAGCTTCTGTTGAATTTTCCTACATGTGGGGGAGGTAGATCTTCCTTGCAGGGTGCCTCTTTGGGCTAAGAACTGTCCTGGTGTTAACAAAAGGAGACTCACAATCTCTTTTCCTATGTCAAGGCCAGTGGGCATGAGAGGGTAAGGGAGCAAACTGGAAAGTCTGCCTGGATTTTAGGAGGGTGTCTTTCCTCCATGGGAGTTCAAAGACATGGGAATCTTTATTTCCTCTCCTCTCTCATCCAGCTTTTTATCTTCATCCAAAGGAAGATCTCCAGTGAAGGGGAAGCTGTCATGGCTGAGGTCTGCCGTTACCAAGACCACCACCGGTAATGGGCAAGCCCTGTTCTTGTCCCCCAGCATGTTAACTCATCACCCTCCTCTACCCTTGACTTCCAGAGCCCTCCAAACATTCTTACATTCCATACCTCACTAAGACTGCATACACTCTTTACCCAGTGAGCCTCCTCTCCCAGTCTTTCCCTACTCTTGTCAGCAGTATCTCAGCAGTATTCCTCTTTCCTCAATGCAGTCTTCAGGCCAAAAACCTATTTCACAGTCATCCTGTCCATCAAGCAACATCTCTTATCCCAGAGTGAATGGGAAAACATGACATCAGTTTCATTTCTACAATTAGAAGCATCCTTACCTCTCCAAACTTGCCCTTTGGACCTCTTGTCCATTGTGCCTTTCACCTGTCTCCCATGTATAACATCTCCCTCTTTTCCTGTACAGGTGTTTCTGTTTTCCTACTAGCAGCTGTGTTAATGTCCACCTTTCCCAGGCCATAGCCCTGGAGACAAAGGGTGTATGTGTGTGCATCCACTCTAGGGTGGACATGACATCTGAGGTAATGACCCGGCTACCTGGGCTTCCAGCATCCCCCTTGCAATATTCAATGCTTCCTATGGCCCACTTAAACATGCAAGACAATTCAAATATCACCATCCACACCAACTCCAAGACCCCTTCCAAATTCCCATTCCCCCAGAACATGGAGGGAATCCAAGTGGTCTGTGTTCTCTGCTTCCCATGTCACCAGGCAGTGAAATGTCTGCAGCAGGCTCTGCAGCCTATGGCTAGTGGGATCTCACTACACTGGGACCTTCCACCTGGCCTGGAGGTGTCACTAATCAGAAAAGCACCTGAGATCATCTTCCAGGGATATCACAGCTCCATCTATGCCCAGATCCATGGGCAAGCACAGGTGAGAGGGATCCAGAAACCATATGAACCAAGGCATGGTTTTCTGGAAGGTAAGGGAACCACACCCTGTTCCGCCTTCCCTGTACTGGAAGTCCTTCATCTGCATTAGATGTGGGAGAGGCCATTATCAGGGCTCTGTAAACCCTCTTTGCCTCTGCTCCAAGCGTGGGTATCTACTTCCTTAGTAGAGCAAGAAGGGAATCTAGGTAGCCAGGCTGCCTGGGCCCAGAATATGTCTGACTCTTCCCTTGTGTTACCAGGATGCAAATGTGGATGAGGGAGCTGTGACCCTTCAGTACCATGTGGGTAGCGAGTTCTTCAGTTACACACTCAGGTTCTCATTGTCCCCACCACTGGATGACAGGTGAGAGGTTAATACTCCTGCCCACAAGGCAGAGTGGCATTGGCAATGTCTGCAGGAGGAATAGCAGGTGTCCTTCACTTGTGTCCTTCCCACTATACCCTGAGGTGGGAAGAGAATCTGGGCATCTGGTGTTCCTGCCTTGTCCCCTCTGTGCTGACCTTGGGAGATGAGCTGGATGACAATTAATCCACTGGTCCCTCCTCTTTAGTGCATGTGTCCCATGCCCCTCCCCAAGGTGGAACGAAGGACTAATTCCCTGCCCCTGCAGGCTGCCAGTGCACCGTATGGCCCTGATGCACCTGCTGTGGGAACAAGACTGGGAGGGGACAAACAGGGCAGAGACGGACACCTGGCAGAGTGCAGTGAAGTCCAGCCTCAGCCTGGGGGTTCCGTCTCCTCTCACATCTTGTGTGGCTGTACGAGTGAAACAGAGGGACACCTGGCACCATGGTAAGGTAGCAACAGTGGGGATGGAACTGGAAGGGGAAAGTGGGACTTGGTGATCTGATGCCTTCTGAGCATCTGCAGCTGCTGGTCCCATGGGCCTGATCACCCTTTTGCCTGTCTCTAATACCAATGAATCTACTCTCACATCCCTGCCTCTCTTCCCAGATTCTTTACCTCCAGACCCTTCCATGTTGTTCTCTCCCTCTTGCAACCTTGTTCCCTGCCAACTGCTCTGGTTGTGTGGCTTCAGGCCTGTGTTGCTCCAGTGTACCAAGTTTTGGATAGTTCAGAAATGCCAGTTATGCCTTGACATGCTTGGTCACAAAGCCCCTGACACTGAGACACTCACCCAGCTTTCAACATTCTGTAAAGGTAAGGAGAAAATTCTTAGCTGAGCATTCTCAAAATGTGTTGGACTAGGACTGAACTTCCCTTTCAGCATTTATCTTCTCACTAGACTTTCTGATTATCACTGTAGTGGGGATGGATGGAGTGAGAGACCTATCAAAGTCCATGGGATTGAGTGCATCCGAGTGCCAATAGAGTGGGCTGATGCCACTGCCAGTCTATAATCTTCAAAAGATCATGGCAATTGAGAGAAGTTCCTGATGACTGGAAAATAGTCAGATGTCTCACTCATCTTCAAGAAGGGGAAGAAGAAAAGTTGGGGGATCTTCAAGCTGGTCAGTCTCCTGTGAGTCTGAGGAAGAATCTGGAGCAAAATATTCTCTTAGAAGGGCCATCCTGTATGGGTTTTTGAAAATAAAATCATGCCTGACCAACCTCACTGCTTTCTCAAATGAGGTAGCTGAAACTGTCATCAAGAGAAGGGTAATAGATTCTGCATCCCTTGACTTTAGCATGGCCTTTGACACTCTCCCTGTTGAGGTATCAATGAGATACTGGCTTGGATAAGTGGTAGAAAATTGTCTAGACTACTGAGCTCAAAGGAGAGTTATCAGCAATTCAGAGTCCAGCTGGTGTTCAAAACCCAGTGCAATTCCAGAGGGATCTCTCATGCTAACAGTACCATTTAATATTTTCATTAATCACTTGGACATTAATGGACAGAGTGCAGTCTTAACAAGTTTATGAACAACGCTGAATCAGGAGCAGTAGGTATGTGGTGAGTACAGTGGGGGCTGGAGAAATGGCCTAGCAGGAACTGTATGACATTCAGTAAGAAGAAATTTGAAGTCTTGTGTCAGGAACAGATCAGGAATTGGATGACCCTACGAACAGTATAGGATCAGGGCATGCACATTCAAGGAAGCAGCTTACAGAAAAGGATCTTGGGGTCCTAGAGGACAACTACTTGAACAAAAGTCAGAAGTGTGCCCTTGCAACAAAGAAATCCAACAGCATCCCAGGCTGTAGTAAGCTAGTGTATACACTGTGCAGGGAGGTGATCGTGGGGTATTGTGTCCAGCCTCTGCTTCCTTAAGCAGAGAGTCATTGACATACTGGAGTAACTCTAGGGAAGGACCACTGAACTGATGGTTGAACACATGGCACATGAGGAGAGGCTGAGGCAGCTGGGTTTGCTCATCTGTAAGAAAAAGATACCTTATTTCTGTCTACAAGTGGCTGACTGAAGAAAAATAGAAAAAACTCAGAGGAAATTCTTTTTGAAAGTGCCCAATATCAGGATATGGGGCAACAGACACATGTTGGACCATGGGAAATTCTGACTGGGTTTAAGGAATTTACTTTTTTTTTTAAATAATCATAAGGAAAATACAAAAATTGGTGGAATCTCCATACTTAGAGATATTTAAGACTTGACTATACAGGTACCTGAGTGAGCTGTTCTAATGAGACCTGCTTTGAGTAGGAATTCGATCAAGAAAATTTCCAGAGGTCCCTATACCTTTAGATCAGTCTTAAATTACCCTAGTTTTGCCCTGAGGCAATTACTCTGGGTAAACTACAGCATATATGATAAATTTTAGGATAATTATGAGGAATTGGGAAGACCTGAGGATGCTTTGGGGTGTCTGGAAAAAGTCTGAGATGCTTGTATATGACTGGAAAAAATTGGAAATGTCCAGAGAGGATAGAGTAGAGTTAAGTATACCTGGAAAAGGAAGAATTTAAGGTTACTAGTCATTGCCTTTCTCATATGAGTTGTGTGAACGTTTCTGTCTTCCAGAGCAGAACCCTTCTCCTGAAGAACAAGTGATGGAGGAGCTGTCAGCATTTAACGTCAGTTGGGACTGGACAATTTCTCCACTGGGAACGAGACTGTGTGACTTCTCTGGGCTCGGGGCAGTGGTGGCACTCCAGAAAGCAAATGGCTCCTGGGCTCTCACCACAGCCCTGGCCTCTGCGTTGGGACTCAGCAAAGCTGATGTTGAGGTACAGAGGCCCAGTGAGGTAAGGAGATCAGGGGCAGAAGGATGACGCTGTCTTGAGCTGAACTTTCCTGTTGCAATCAAGTTTCTAGTCTAAGCTGAACTGAGAGGAAGAGGTCAAAGCAGTTGGGTTTATCCTCTCCACTTGTGGAATAAGGATGTTGAGGGTGTGGGGTGAAATCAGTAGAGGTACCAGGAAACTTTCTGGTTTTGAGGATTTCAGAAGCTTAAAGAGTTTGTGTGTATGTGTGAAAGTCTTTCTTTTACTACATGCTGGTTTAGATCTGATTTTTTTATTTATTCTCCTTGATTGTTCTGTTTTTCCCCACAGGATGTGCAGCCAGCAGCCTGGGCCACAGTTTTGGCCTTAGTCTGGTTGCAGAAGTATAAATGGAAGGTACCTTGGTCAGAGCTTCTGGAGGCCAAAGCTTGTAGGTGGATGCAGGATGAAGCTGGTAAGATGATTTTGCTGTGTGGAGTCATACTCTGGACCTTTCCCACTAAATCCATGGCTGACACCCACTGACTCATGTTCCTCTTTCCCAATGATCCTGTGCTGCAACCTGTTGAGGCTGTTGATAGTGTATTCCCTTACTGGGCTGTGGTTCCCCTTCGCATTTTCTCTCTTCTTGCAGAAGTCAACCTGGATGAATGTGTGGAGGCAGCAAATTCCCTGCTGGGCTGCTTTGTGGAGCCCACAGTATTCAGGATGTGCACTTACCTCACTGCTGCGGGTAGACAAGAAGCTGGTGGCAAGAAGTGCCAGGATAGCTGATCCAAACTAGTCAAAGAGTCATATCACACACCACTAACATCATGAATGAGTGGCTGTGCGGGTGCTTAGTTGCTGTTCAGGGTCAACTGACCAAAGCTGGCCTGTTCACACACTTGTTCTCTACCATTTGAGAGTTTCCACTGTGTTCGGAAAAATAATGCTAAACCCAAATACTAAATTTTTCTTCATTTCCATATTATGCTTTTCTCTGGCATTTACTCAGTCACTGACTCAAAATACCAGACTGCAGGGAGAAAAATCCTGGTAAGATAATACAGGAAAACACCTTCATGTATCTGACTGTCTGTCTGCCTCCCTCCTCACCTCCTGTGTGCCTTTCTGGGTTTTTATAGAAATGTAAGAACAATGTTATTTTTTTCTTTTCCTCTTCCTTTTTTTTTTTCTTCACTAAAAAAGGGTTTGTCAAATATAAGGGTGGATTTCATTGAAACCCTGCAGTGCCCAGTGCTATTTTGGCTGTCCAGAGGTATCTGAAACATCAGTCAGGTAGGAGGCAGGATAGAAAGGACTGGATTTCTACAGTGAAAGCTAGAGACTAAATGAAATACCATTGTGGAATGGAATTTGGCTCCCTATATATTGAGGTCTAGTGCCATTTATCATGTTCTAGGATTTTGAAGTGTATTAGATTTACATGGCAAGGTTTTGGTAGTGGGGAGGCTACAGCAGTGACGTCTATGAGAATCCTCTACATGGGATTGCCCTGTTCCAGTCACAGGTGTTCCAAACCACACCCAATTGCAGAGCCAGTCAGCAAAGCTTGTGGCCTCCTTGCAAAAACATGTGTAAGAATAGGCAAATAATGCCATGCAGGCAGAACAGGAGGGAAGAGTGGAAACAGCAATGCAAACAGCAGGGTGAGAGGGGGAGTAGGAGGTATTTCCCTGCCACTCATGATGAAGCAGATATTCATGCTGCAGCCCATCAAGGAGACTGTGCTGGACCAGACAGAGATTTCCTGAAAGAATTGCAACCCACAGAGAGGACTCATCTTGAAGCAGAAGAAAAGTGTGAGAAGGAGGAAGAAGGTCCAGAAGGAAACCGCTGTGTATTGATCAGAGGCCCCATCTGCCATTCACCCTGTACATGTGGCAAGGGCAGGGAGCAAAGGAAGTCAGGAATGGAGTGAAACTGAGTCTGGGAGTAAGGTGGCATGGTGGGAGGGTGTTTTAGATTGACATTTTGTTTCTCACCATACTACTCTATTTTTAATTGTCAGTAAATGATATGGTCTTCCCCAGGTTGAGTCTGTTTTGCCTGTGACAGCAATTGCTAATCTTTTTCTTCCATCACAACCTTTTCCATTTATTTTTCTCCATGTCCTATTGAAGAATCATAGAATCATAGAATTGATTGGGTTGGAAAAGACCTCTGAGATCATCAAGTCCAACCTTTGGTCCAACTCCAGTCCCTTTACCAGATCATGGC
>JAWWLZ010000506.1:0-16683 GCA_035041345.1 Poliocrania exsul | reverse complement strand
GGCCAGCCAGAGGGGAAGACGGCCGGCTTGGTTAAATAGGGAGATTCTGAAGGAAATCAGGGATAAAAAGAAAGTTTACAGACTGTGGAAAAAAGGACTGGCTACTTATGAAGAACTTACAAAGATAGCTAGGTCATGCAGAAAAAATCAGGGAAAGAAAAATGCAATTTGAAGTTAATTTGGCTAATTCAGTTAGGGATAACAAAAAGTCCTTCTATAAATACATTAATAACAAAAGGAGGGGGAAGGAAAACCTCCATTCTCTGTTGGAGGGAAATACAGTTAACAAAGATGAGGAGAAGGCTGAGGTACTTAACACCAACTTTGCCTCAGTTTTTATCAGTGAGACTGGCAGCCCTCAAGACAACTGGCCTCTGGAGCTGGTAGGCAGAGAGAGAGAGCTGAATAGTCCTTCTGTATTCCAGGATATAGTTAGTAAATTTCTGAGCCAGCTAGATCCTCACAAGTTTATAGGACCAGATGGGATCCATCCCAGGGTGATGAGGGAGCTGGCAGAATAGCTTGCCAAACCGCTCTCCATCATCTTCCAACACTCCTGGCTCTCTAGAGAGGTCCCAGATGATTGGAAGTTGGTGAATGTCACATCAATCCACAAGAAGGGCTGCAAGGCTGACCCTGGCAACTACAGGCCTGTCAGCCCGACCTCCGTGCCTGGCAGGGTTATGGAGCAGATCATCCTGAGTGCAATCACACAGCACCTACAGGACGGAAAAAGGATTAGCTCCAGCCAGCATGGGTTTAGGAGGGGCAGGTCCTGTCTGACCAACCTGATCTCTTTTTTACGATCAGGTGACCCACCTGGTGGATGAGGGGAAGGCTGTGGATGTGGTCTATCTAGACTTCAGCAAGGCCTTTGACATTGTCTCTGGGGGCCAAAAAGGCCAGTGGGATACTGGGATGCTTTAGGAAGGGCGTTGGCAACTGGTTGACGGAGGTGATCTTGCCCCTCTACTCAGCCTTGGTGAGGCACATCTGGAATGCTGTGTCCAGTTCTGGACTCCTCAGCACAAGAGAGACATGGAGTTCCTGGAGTGGGACCAGCAAAGGCTGTGAAGATGATGAAGTGACTAGAGCTTCTCTCATATGAGGAAAGGCTGAGGGAGCTGGGCCTCTTCAGCCTCAAGAAGATATGACTGAGAGGGGATCCCATCAATGCCTGTCAGTATCTCCAGGGAGGGGTCAGGGGATGGATCAAGCTCTGCTTGATTTTGCCCAGCAATACAAGAGACAAAGGGAAGAAACTGATACACATCAAGTTCCACCTGAACACGAGGAAGAATTTCTTTACTGTGCAGTGACCAAGCACTGGAAGAGACTGATGCCTAAAAGTCCTGCAAAAGATTTTCAAGACAGCGTCTTGTTTTGACCACAAGACGTCTTATGGTCTCAATTTGAGTTCTTGTAGGTGTTCTTCAAAACAACGTGTCATTGGCATATGTATGAAAATACTCAGTGACTTCTAAATACCACCTAAAATGTGAGAAACTTAGGAAAATTCATTCAGCTTATATAGCTCTATAAAAATCTACAAAATACACATTAAAATCCTTAGGCATCAAGACCACCCAGAGAGAGTGTGGACTGTCCCTCATTGGAGATATTCCAGAACCATGTGGACACAGTCCTCTGTCATGTGCTCTGGGATGACCCTGCCTGAGCAGGAAAGGTGGATCAGATGAGCCACTATGGTCCCTTTCAACCTGACTCATTCTGTGATTTTGTGATTGTGGTCCTGTAGGAGCTTGTACTAGATGTGTTAGTGTGTTACATTGTTTGCCTTAGCTCTTGTCTAGCTCCAGGAACTAAGTGCTGGTTGGTAGGTCAGTGTATGGGATATGTTCCTGGAGCTCATCTTCCCATGACTTTTCATCTGAAAGGAATACAACCCTCTGTGAAATGAACCAAAGCATGGTGACCGATAGTATTTAGGAGATGGCTTTGAACTGTGCTTCTCATCTAGATGAAATGCTGAGGTAGATGTACCCCTTAATCTTCTCTGGAAGGAATGACATGCACCAAACCCACTCTTTGAGCTAAACAAGCATGTGATAAGTGGAGGCAATTGGGAATATTTCTTACAGAATGGAACTGCAGCTTTTATATTGGTGGCAGTATAGACAAAGAGAGAAGCCTGAAAGCAAATAAACATATTGTCCTGTAAACAGAATTGTTAGTGTTCTGGCAAAGATGAATACAGAAATTACTCTGTTGGGGAAAAAAAGAAAAAGGAACATTTGGAAGAGAAACCACAGTAAATGGTGAAAATTGGCAACAAAGATCAATCTTAAATTAACATCAACAAAGAGCATTCTTAAATTAACTGCAACCTTGTGTTAGATTTTCTGCTTTGTTGTTTCTGACTTCATATTTATGTGACACTTGATAAATTTCTATTTTCTCAATAAACCATAATCTTACATTAAAATAATATAAAATGGAAATAATATTTTGTTTTTAAGAACTATACTTATGGGCATATGAACTGTGTTCTTGTGTATTTTTTTCATAGTATAATGACAAACATGTTCATAACTGTTAACTTCTGCAAACTGTCTAGTAAGCAGATAGTCACTTGTTTTATAGAAACAAAACAAGTGACTACAAATTTGCAAATAGATTTAAGAACGAATCAAGTAGCTAATAAGTAGTAAAGTAATGCTGAATATTTCTGTAATAATTTTATATATTTCAAATAAAAGAAATACAAAAGGTTAAAGAATATTGTCATCAAGGTCTATGGCATTCTTTTCACTTTCAAACAAAAACCTTAACGAGTATTAAGAAGTTCTGTTCCCATGTAGGACTTCCTCCCACAATTTTGTCCCATAAATAATAAGTTGTTTAACGTCTGCCTCAGAGGTGTCATTGGTAAATTCTTTCCTAGTCATTCTCCTATGTTCCTAATCTTGTAGGAACTCAGAATTTTATCAGACCTCTACTTAAGACCCTTCATATTTGATTGAAATCAGAAAACTGGGATTGAGGGGAAGGTATGTGAACACACACAGATCTTTATTGCATTAATTTCTTAAAGAATCAGGTTAAAGTTTTGTTCTAAGTTACTTCTGTTAACAGAAACTTGGGAAAGCTGTTGTACCTTGCTGTCATCTGACTTTACTGTGTCAGGCATTGTACCTTTCTCTTAAAATTTGACACCCTTGTCAGAAATACCAATTATTTTCTGAGTGTAAAAATCTCTGAGTTCTCTGCTTATGTTTATCTTCATAGCGTACTGGTACTCTGAACAGGTGGTTTGCTGAGTTACATCCTCTACCATGGGCACTGTTTTGAACAGGTTTTGGAAATATGTTTCATCCAAGTAACTTAATGATAATGTCATCAGTGAAAAATTTGTGATCATGTGCTAGTTATGGTCAAATAATCAATGAAAAGCAAATGTGGTAGGTGATTATAAAGGAATGGAAGAGCCTTATTTTTAGGGGATGTTTCTCCTGCTTAAAACTGTAGGAGGTACTGCAGGAGCTTGTTCAAGCATGGAGGGGATCTCCAGGCCTTTCTCTGTCCCTTCTGTGGGAGGAGTCCTGCAGGAGAAGTCCTGTGTCCCCCACTCCATCAGGGAGTGAGCCAGAAAGTCTGGGGACATGGGAGTCAGGGTCTTTCATTTTGACCATTATTGAGTATTTGCCTTAATAGACAGAATTTATTAGCTAAAAATGCCATCAGTTAAAGGTGTAGGCCAGACCTCTGGACCCACACAGAAGTTCATGCTTACTTCCACCTAGTTTAAGCCCTATCTCATGCAGTGTTACTGCACAGAAAGATTGCGCTTATTCAATGTCTTCATCTTAGTGAATTGATGACAATAAGGTAATATAGCTTTCTACCAGAGAGTGTCTAAGATTTGCAGAATTTGTGTTTGGTTCCAGGGCATCTATGATTCTTCTATTGCCTTGAAACATTCAAGTTGAGCTACTAAAAACCCTACAGTACCATCAAACCCCTAACAATTGTTACTGATCTCTTAGCAGATAAAAGAGTATTCTTCTAAGCCCATATTTGACTTCTTTTTGATGCATTGAAAGAGAAAATATGTGGCAGAAAAAAAAGAAGTGGATATTTTTCCTTTCTTTAAAGAAACAGACCTATTGGCAAGCACATTCAATTAGTCCCTTCACATAAGATGTTTTCTGTGGAGGCCTGCCATGTTTGTTTCATATGAAGAGAATCATACTGATTTTTTTTTTTGTTGTTCAATCAAATGCAGGAAATGTCTGTTCATACCTCCTGAGCTTTCCTCCCACAGTAGTGATTAATTGTTCCCTTTGAAATGTTTATGTTTTTGTGGTTAAAAAGAAACTATTGATAACCAACTAAGCTCTAGTTCTTCAAATGTTGCATACCTGACAGCAATGACATACATAAATAATTACTTTGTTTTTAGAGGGACTTGTCTTTAATTCATGCTAAAGTATCTGAATACTTGAAGAGTTCATGAGTTTACTTTGTGAGTTTGGAGATAATTCAATTGTTATTATAGAAGACTCATATATTTCGAGTTGTGCTGAGTAAAGTGTTCTTTAAAATTTGAAACTACAAGCATATGGATTCATTAACATAGAAATTTTAAAGGTTTGGCAGCCAAGAGCATCACTGTTCAGATCCACTCTTTGATCTTTAATTGTCTGTATGTGTGTCAAGGAATTTTTTTTTTTTTGTCTATAGAATTCTTGGTATGACTGGATACGATACTACATTTGGTTTACAAGTATAATTTATAGTTAAATATTCAGGAAAAATAAGTTATGTTGGCTGAGCTCTATCCCTTTTAAAAGATTGGGATAAGATTTCTCGTTTAAAAGCCACAGATTAATACACTGATACATGTCTTAAAAGTACTTTGTTCAAAGCAACCTAGTCACAGAACCACAGACTTACTCAGGTGAGAGAGGTCTCCATGAGGTCTCTGATCCAAGTCCCTGCCCTGAGCAGGGCCAACTCTGTGATCAGGCCAGACTGCTCAGGGCTTTTTTCAGGCAAGCCTCCGGGCTGCACTGATACAAATGAACAATCCATCCCAGATGCAGGACTCCACATTTGCAGTTGCTGAATAGGGTCAGTGGTGACCCATTCCTGTAGCTTGCTTAGATGCTCCTGAATAGCATCCCTTTCTTTAATTGTATCAGTTACATTCTCTGTTTTGGTGGTGTCCTCAGACTTGGTGAGGATGCACTCTGTCTCCTTGTCCAGGTCATCAGTACAGATATTGGGCTAAAGACAACTGCACAAGGTTCAACAAGGCTAAGTGCCAGGTCCTGCATTTGGTTTGTGGTAACTCCTAGCAACACTACAGGCTGGGTGAGGAGTGGCTTGAGAGCTGCTCCTTGAAAATGAACTTGGGGGTGCTGGCTGACAGCCTGCTGAATATGAGCCTATAGTGTTCCCAGGTTGCCAAGAAGGCCAATGGCATCTTGGCCTGTATCAAGAATAGTGCAGCCAGCAGGACTAGGGCTGTGATTGTCCTCCTGTACTTGGCACTGGTGGGGCTGTATCTTGAGTACTACATTCAGTTCTGGGCGTCTCACTTTAAAAACAACATTGAGGTGCTGGAGCACATCCAGAAAAGGGTCTAGAAGGCTCATAAAGGGTCTAGAAAACGTGTCTTCTGAGGAATGGCTGAGGGAGCTGGGTTTGTTTAGTCTGGAGAGGAAGAAGGTCAAAGGGGACTTCATTGCTCTCTACAACTACTTGAAAGGAGATTGTAGTGAGTTGGGGGCCAGTGTCTTCTGCCATACCTGAAATGAGAGGACCAGATGAAATGGCCTTAAACTAAGACAGGGGAGATTCACATAAGATATTAGAAAAAAAAAAATCACTGTTAAGTTGCTCCGGTATTGAAACAGGTTTTCCGGGGAGGTAGCGGAGTCCCTGGACATGTTTAAGAGGTATCTGGTTCTGGCACTGGATGATGTGGTTTAGTAGTTTAGGGGTTACAATGATAGTGCTGAGTAAATAGTCAGACTGGATGGTCTTGTAGGTCTCTTCCAACCTTGATGATACTGTGAATCTATGATTCTGTATTGAGCAGGATAGATCCCAGGACAAGGTCCTGCAGGAACTCCACTGGTAAGTTGCCTTCAATTAGGGTGGCCTGGACTCCAGCCATAACCCTTTAAACCTGACACATCAACCATTTTTTCACCCATTTAGAATTCACCCATCTAGTATATAGCGTCCTAACTAGGATACACTGGGGCTGTGAGATATCACTCACAGTACAGTTGTGGAAACAAACTCAAATTCATTAGTGCCATCATGTGAACAGAGTGATATTCTGATTTCTTGTTTTGTTAAATGAAAAACAGCTGTAAATTGAATTTCTTAGAGCTTTGTGAAAACTTACATACAATTCAGTACAGCAAGTAGTCTCTTTTGCTTATAGAACTTTTCACTGGAGCTGTGTGCATACTGGAAATCAACTGTTGTCTAGAGGTTCAGTAGAAGAACTTCACATCATCTGTTGGCTTTGTTTCATTAGGTTGTATATATTCTACACTCTGGCTTTGTGTCAAACATGATTATTTATAATAATAAATAACAAGCACAATTCATGAAGAAATACTCCCAACTTTCCCCAAATATTGAGACATATACACCTCTGTTAAACCTTACAAGATTTTCCAAGATCTCCCAAGATTTCTAAAGATATAACTCAGAGCAGAATTTACTTGGTGGGTTCTTGAGCATCTATGGTTTGTAACCTGGCTTTTCTAATATGAGTGAGGTTTTGCCCTATTGTTCTTCTTAATTAGAAGAAAATGCAGGGATTTTCAGTCCTGTAGACTGTGAACTACAGTTATCTGAGATTGTGTAATAATGGGTAATGTAGGAAGGATTATTTCTCAAGTGCTCCCTGTGGAAGAGAATGTCTTCTCTTCCACCTTCTTCCATCAGCATGTCGAGATTTCAAGTGTTTGAATTAAAATTGCGTCAGGAATTCACTACTTCATTCTGAAAATTCAGGGGTGGCAGTAAAAATATCTAACAGTCTCTTAACACCCTACACTGAAATAATAAAAGCCCTCAAAAGCAAACTGCCAATCTCACTGATTATTGCTAGTCTTCTGACTTTGGCATTATATGGCCCAGAAATATTTTGTAACATTTCATCTGCTGGATACTTGAAGAGTGTACACCACATGACAGTCCTCCATACAATTTACAAATGTTTATGTAGATTTCTTGAAGTGTTATGGAAATAGAAATTAACTCCACAACATTACCATGATTTATAAAACCAATACTGGGATATAGAATCCTATTTTGCCACTTTGTGTAACTGCACAGTTTGTAGTGCAATATAGAATCTGGTTTGCCCTAGCCCAAATCAGCTACAGGCAAACTGCTCCCATGTATTCAGAGTAATAAGACAGTTCAAAGACAAAATTTTGCTATTAAAGAGCTGATCTTCATGCTTCTCTTTTCAGCCTTGTGTCTTTACATTGGAAGGACAGTAGCATGAGATAGATATTACTATTTTAACTTTTTGTCATCTTAGACCAAGCTACCAGTAAAGAGAGAATTAGCTATCAAGTCATAAACCTTGTTTTCTGCAGCACTGTCTCTTGGGGGTTTGGTTTCCTCTTCCTGTTCAAAAGACTACATGGCAGAGGGGCACGTTTTCCTCCCAAGCACCCTAAAATTCTTAGCACAGTCTAAATGTGAAAAGCAGCACTGAGACGTACTAGCACTGTCTAATCACTCAGCTCTTTGTGGTTTAAGGTAAACATTAAACATGTTCTTTGATCCCCGATGTAACTGTCCCATGTTGCCAGAATGAGGTAAACATCTTGTTGGCAAAGAAACGTTGGATGGGCTGGAATGGGCTGGAATTCCTGGGAATATTCACAGCAACCTGTGAATTATTCTTTTTTAGCTTTTTTAAAAGAATGATTGGACAAAAAATTGTGTGCAAATCTTTATAGTGTTGCCTATTTGTGACCTCACGCATAGCCAAGTTTTGGCCATCTCACATTTTGTTGAATTTCTCTCTGGAAAGCTCACACTGTGATTTGATGCTCTGACTATTTGAATAAAGATTTTCTTCCCCTCTACGCATGTATTTATTTTTGAATTTTACAATGATTGTGAGAAAACAAATGTATTTGAAGAGCCAGATCTGTTAGGAGCTGGCAGAGCTCCATTGTCTTGCTAGGGTTATACCTCCACAGCATTCATAAAGGTCAGATGGTTATGGACTAATAAAAGCAACAGGGTGATTCTGTGGTGTAATGGAGAGCACTCCGGACTCCGAATCCCAAGGTCATGAGTTCAAGTCTCAGCAGGGACAGTTCAATGCCTCCCTGCCATCCGATCCTGTCAGATCTGGGATGCTAAGTAGGATCAGCCCCGGTCAGTACCGGGTGCTGTAGACAGTCCCGAGGACTTCACTGTCACTGTCCAAGCTCACTTGGTTGTGGCAGATGAACCTTTGGAGTTAAACGATGGGACCAGTTCTGTGCATGCTGTGCCTCACCTAAAAAATCCACTGCTCAGGCTGGAAGGGCACACCCACGTGGGGAGAGCTCTTCCCAAAATCTCATTCGCGAAGTTTGGCCATACAATAAAAGCAACATGACATTTAGGGCTTTGGCCATATTCCAAATTCTTGTGGTCAGTTTTCTTTTTCTTCAGAATTTGAGGTTTATTAGCTTATATCTACTTGCTCTTTGTAAATATTCAAAATAATATTTTTAAATGTGGTCTACTTAGCAGACCAGAACACTTTGTTTGCCAAAATATGTCTGTGTTTTGCTCTTACAGCACAATGGCTTTATATGGAGTGTTTCCTCAGTTATTTTGCACATAGTTTGCTGTAGTTGTGAATGTAAATCTCACAAGTATGTGAGAAAAATTGAAGGTCCATCACTAAAATCAGTAGCTCTTGTGCAAGTGATTAGCAGATTTTTACAGCTTCTCAGATTCTTGGTGACAGTTCTGAGTCTGCAGATGAAGATTTTTCTTGGACTTCATCAGATATAATAGATAGAAATAGAGACTTAGTATGTTGTGACTTATTGTAAAGGACAGCAGCACCTCTCTTATGGGTCTCATTTTCTTGAAGATGAGAACAAAACTATTTAGATTAAATTTGACTTGACACAAAGTGTCAGTGTCTCACTCTTCCACAATTTCATTCATCTTCCTGTGTAAAGAAGCCTGTGGATTCAGCAGCTGAACGGAAACATCGTTATTTGTATTATCTAAAAGTACTTTCTCTTCCTTCCATTTGGGAACACTTGTACTCTTCCTCAATCTCTGTGTCCCTGAGTTCAACTGAACAGCAGACTAACTACATCACTCAGTTACCTCATTAATCCTTTATAAAGGGCAAGACAAACAAGTAAGCAATGCTGAAGTAAGAAGGGCTTAATTCTAAGGGAGGAAAAAGGGTTTCTCCATGCTCTGAGATAGAGTTGGAAAAAACTGAATTTTAAATTAATCTATTTTAATATTCCTTATTGTAAGATGAGCAGAAACAGAAGAAAAAAATCAATTAAATTTGACTTCTCAGAGCTGTAATCCTATAGTAACAGAAAGTGATGGGTAGAATTTTCAAAGTTCATTATTGGAGCAAAGTTTTCTGTAAAATGGTATCTCTGACTCCTTGTAAACCAGTGAAATTCTGTTGGTAGCTTCTATGTCCAAAACCATAACTCCTGACTTTTTGGAAGCTATAACTCTCTAATGAGATCTGAAACAATATAAATATAAATTTGTCTTTTTAAAAAAGTTAAATGTAGATAAAAATATTACTATTTTAGGAGTTTTGTTTTAGTAATCTCATTTAAAACACAGTAGCAGAACTGATACTCTTTTTTTCTGTCCATCTTTTCTCAACAACCTTCCTTTTACACCCCAAGGATAAGGAAATAACACATAAATAACCCAGATACAGCACAGCATCATTCTCATTCAAATAATAAGTAACAGCCCACTTTCTTTTAGAATATTTTGGGTAAAACTATTCTGCTGCAACTTTGATCAACTCCAAATAATACCAGCTATGGTGGAGATTTTGTTGCCAAGATATCCTGTTTACATCTCAATTTTGTATCCAGTATCAACAAAATGGTTAAATACTGCCACTTGTAGTGCCAATAAAGCAGACGGGTTCTATAGGCATGAAAAAATAAAAAGGCAAGGGATGTAGAAACTTGCATTAAAATGGTCAGTATCTCATGTTCTGTAAATGAAAGTCCTTATGCTTGTCTACTGCAACATTGAGAATAAGCTTGCTTACATATTTTGAAGAATACGTATTTTATTATTTAAGATAAAAAACAGCAGTTACTAATCCTGACATTATATTGTGTGCTGACTTCAAATGGAGATGGATAAGTGATCCATTATGGCAGACTCAAGCAACTGAGAGTGGAAACTGATATGTGTTTTGATTATTTTTAGTTCAGTAAAGCTGCCCCTACTGAGAAGCATCCTGTATGGTACGTTGCGTCATTATGGAAAACTGTAGCAAAAGTCCTACATCCTAAAATACATCAAATATTAAAGAAAAAACTATAAATGGCAAGTCAAATTTCATTAAACTTTCAAAAATTGTGCCATTGGGGTTTTGTTCATCTTTTCATAGAATCATAAAATCACATAATAATTTGGATTGGGAGAGACTTTAAAGATCACCTAGTTCCAACATCCTGCTTTGGTCAGGGACACCTTTCACTAGACCAGGTTGCTCAAATCCCTGTCCAACCTGGCCTTGAACACTTCCAGAAATTGGGCAGCCACAGCTTCTCTGAGCAACCTGTGCCAGTGCCTCCCCACTCTCACAGGGAAGAATTTCTTCCTAATATCTCATCTAGACCTACTCTCTTTCACTTTGAACCCATTGTGCCTTATCCTATCACTACAGTTCCTGATGAAAAGCTCCTCTCCAGTTTTCTTGTACGTTTCCTTCAGCTATTGGAAGGCTGCTAGAGGTCACCCTGCTAGAGGTCACTCTTTTCCAGGATGAACCATCTGAATTCTCTCAACTTTTCTATTCATCTGTATTTTTCAGTTTGGCAAGAAAGGCAGGAAGAGACATCTCAGCAGAGATTTTCCATAGGATTTAGTGTTTGACATCATTAGTAGTACTGTTATTTCCATTTCTGATGCAATAGCAGCTTTTCAGAACCTACAGAATTCTCCATTTGGAGTTCAAGGAAAACTGATTTCTGTGATCCTTATTTTGGAAAGATAAAGAAAGGGTAAATTTATGTAACATTATACATTAGTAAGGGAGCAAAGCAGGTGCATTTTTCACATTGCAAGTAAGTGTTCTTCTCACTTCAGCATGTTGGGGGCACTATACAAGTAACATTTGTGTATTAAAGTATCTGAGACATATTATGAAAAATGCAAAGCGGTTTTGTTGGTCTACAAGTTCATTAAAAATAAACAAAAAAAAAAAGAACTTGCCATTACTTGGTCCATCTGCAGTACTAACTTTGTGCTGGTTCCCACTTTGCAGGTAGCTTGACTGAGGAATTGCCTGTTGCACATCTGTAGATGTTGCTACTCTTCACTGTCTCCTGTTGCCGCCACCCTACTCCCTGGGGTGATGTGACAGAGTCTTGGTTTGGTGCCAGGTTTATCAGTAGCAGAGGCATAAACCTGTGGGTACCCAAAGATAAAGAGCCAGGCTTCTCTTGTAGTGTAGAGTAGATGAGAAAGTGATGAGCTAAACATGGAAAAGGAGGCAGAAAATGAGACCTGAGGATCAGGCTGGCAGGTCACGCTTCAGATGAAGTGTAAGGATTGTCACAGCCATCATTGCTCCTAAATGGACCTGACCTTGCTTCCTAAAAATGGCTTGTCTTTCACTGCCCTGAGCAGCAGGTATAGTAGACAGCCTGCTTCCCAGGAGTCAACATGGACAGCATAGTTTAAAAGTACTGTGGCTTTTCCCCCACCTCACTGAGATACACACTCCCCATCTGGTTGTCTACTTTCCCTGCCCCCTCCCAGTAATGAGGAACAACATTTAGGGGTGATAATGAAGCTGAACCAATCGAACATCTATAGTCCCTTGCAAAGTGTGCTAAGGGATTACGCAGCTGCTTTTGCAATTTCCCACTGACGTTATTAAAGAGTTCACCTGTGGTATGGACTACTGCTCTGCTTTTACAATAGAGAGTGATTGTTTCTTGGGGTTTTCTGTTCAATTTTTTAAAAATTAGTTATCTATACTCTTTCTCAACAACATGCTGTGTCCACACCCATCATTCAGTAGGTCTTCTGTAATGCCAGAAGACTTTCTCAGTTACCGCTTTGCCAGACTGTTTCACTACAGATAGAGGTGTTTCAGAGGTTTTGGCTTGAAATCCTCATGCTCCAGACTTTTTTTTTGTGTCAGTCTGGCAGAGCTGTGAATGGCAGCCACGGTGTCACAGGTGTCATCATCACTGTGTAGAATACATAATTGTTATGTAGTTGGTTGTGTCTTCCTGGGGGTGCTCTGTATTTTGTGTTGTGGCACCTTGCTGCAGACAGCAGAGATTTCAGGGAAGAAGAGATGTATTGCTTTTACTCCCTTTCCTTTCTTCCCCCAACTGGCTGGTTACTTGTTATCAGCTGGAGGTGGAATGTCCTTCCTGCCTAGTGCCTCTGGTAAGAAGAAAAGCAAATGCTGCCTTTGCCTGATCATTGCTTCAGTAAGAGAGTGCAGAGGGAATTTTTAAGTTGTTTGTTTATCAGAGGCTTGGAAACGAGCTGGTAATCAGAATAAGACAGATTTATCTGTGTTAATGTCCAACTCTGTTTAATAATCAAAGACAGCTATAAGCTATAAGCACATGGCAGAGTCTTAGCTGGTCAGCTATCTCAGTTCACTATGTAGGAAAAGGCCAGTGAAGGCTTTTTTTTTTTTTAATGGAAGCATGGTTCTGCAATATATAAACAAAGGTTAGTCAGAAATGTCAAACAATAATCACACTGTAAGTTTTTGTTTTCTTTTGTTTTGTTTTTGTTTCAGGGTTTTTGGTATCTTTTTCAGTGGAGGAGTGGTTAATGTTTGGTACAAAGGGAAAGGAAAAAAGAAGAAGCCTGAAAAAACCCACATCCTCTTGTAGGACTAGATTGCTCCTTCGGTTGTGGTTCTTATTGACTGCTGATTTTGCAAGCCTAAGTTTAAATTTCATATGTGCTTTTATTCAGTTAAGCAAACAACGATTTCTATTGTGAGATAAATGCTCTCCACTGAGATGTCTTCAGCCGTTGGCTGCTGAAGCTTTTCTTCTGTTTCCCACAAAACCCTTTGTCTGACCACTGGGTGTCAGTGAAAGACTGAGAAGAAATTTTCTGTAATTAAATATACATGAGCATTGCTTAATCTACCATTTTACCCTGCCCTGATCCCGATCTGGGTGCTGCTCCAGGCTCTTTTGCTCTGGTGGGATGCACTACAGGGACATCACAGTTGTTGCCCCGGCTTTGTGAATAAGGACAAGCATTGCAAAATTTCTGTAATTTTCATTAGTGTAACAACAGGTCAGAGACAAAGTTTCTAGGCAATCAAAATCAAGAATTATTATTATTTTGCATTGTCAATCAAATCAAAAAGAGCATTTTTACTTTCCTCTAAAGTTGAAGTGCTCAACCTGTACATTGTTAGGTGTTCTAGATTATACATTAATAATAAGAATTTGCCAGAATCATAGAATCACAGAATCACAGCATATCCTGAGTTGGAAGGGATGCACAAGGATCACTGAGTCCAACCCCTGGGCCTGCACAGGACCATCCCCAATAGTCACACTATGTGACTGAGACTGTTGTCCAAAAGTTTCTTGAATACTCCCAGGCTTGGTACTGTGACCACTTTTCTGAGGAGCCTGTTCCACTGGCCAGCTACCCTCTGGAGGAAGAACCTCTTTCTAATATTCAACCTAAACCCCCTCTGACACAACTTCAGGCCATTCCCTTGGGTTCTACCGCTGGACACCACAGAGATGAGAACAGTGCCTGCCTCTCTTCTTCCTCTCATGAGGAAGTCATAGATTGCAATGAAGTCTCCCCTCAGTCTCTTGTTCTCCAGGCTGAACACACCAAATGACATCAGCAGCTCCTCATACAGCTTCCCCTCAAGGCCCTTCACCATCTTTATTGCCCTCCTTTGGACACTCTCTAATGGCTTAATACCTTTCTTATATTGTTCTGCCCCAAATTGCACACAATATTCAAGGTGAAGCTGCACCAATGAAGAGCAGAGCAGGACAATCTCCTCCCCTAACTGGCTGGCAAAGCTCTGCTTGATGTCACCCAGGACATGGTTGGCCCTCTTGGCTGCCAGGGCACTGCTGACTCATATTCAACTTGCTGTTGACCAGTACCCCCAGATCCTTTTCCTAGCACTGCTTTCCAGCATCTCATTCCCCAGTTTGTACAAACAGCCTGAGCTGCCCCATCCCAGATGTAGAATCTGGCACTTGCGCTTGTTGAACTTCATATGGCTGGTGATTGACCAGCCCTCCAATTTGTCAAGGTCTCTCTGCAGGACCTCCCTGCCTTCGAGGGAGTCAACAACTCCTCTCTGTTATGTGTCATCTACAAATTTGCTTAGTATCCCTTCCAGTCCTCCCACTAGTGACAGATCACCAGACTGATGTTACCCCATTCACTATTATTCTCTGTGCTCTACCTGTGAGCCAATTGCTCACTCATCCTGTTTATCCAACTGTGTGCTGGAAACTTTGTCCTGAAGGATCCTGGGAGAGACAGTATTGAAAGTTTTACTGAAATCCAAAAATATTACATCAACTGGCTTCCCTTGATCATCTAGGGGGGTTACCTTGTCATAAAAAGAAATCAGGTTCAGTAAGCAGGATTTTTCTCTCATAAAGCTTCTCTGGCTGTGACCGGTGACATTTAAGCAGTATACTTGAAAAATCATGCTGTTCTAATTAACAAAACTTTTTTTTAGATGTTTAAAACAAAATTTCCAAAATAATGGCAATGGAACAAAAGATTTTTTACTGTTCTGTTGTCATTTATAGCAGTTAGAACACTAAATATTTTTCTGTTTTAGTAGGATACAGTACTGAGAGTGTTCTCTGTGTAACATGCTGTCGGATAGTTCAGATCAAAGTCTATAAACTTAATGTCTTTCAACATTAAGGATTACAGATAAGCTGGAGGCATTGTGCTTTTACAAAAGTAATTTTATTAGACCTAAACAGATCACATCACAAATTAGATTTACATAGTGGCAGAGTACTAGATCAGAAATCTAATGCTTTTTTAAAAACAGATACCTAGAGCTAATATTTCTTCATATATGAAAAATTAAATTAATTTAAAAGTTGCTCAATAAAATTTTTATAGTTTTTGTGTACATTACCTCACCATATTACCTCTAAAATGACTTCAGAGATGACCTTCCAACCAAGTGAAATAAGTGAAGGATCAAGTGTGTCAGAATTATATTTATGAAGAAATTTAATAGGTATCTCACTTGTGAAATGGTACTGCACAGTCTTACCTTTCTGTCCTAATTTAACAATTTTCATTAACAAATACCTGTGGACTCCTGAGTGAAAAGTGCGTTGTCTTAAGCATAAACCTGTGATGGTGCTGTTGACCATGTGCAAAGCAGCATTGCCAAACTAGAAAGTTTGTTGCTCTGAATTCAGAGGGTTTTACTCATTTCAGTTGAATACTGTTAAATTGTATCTAATTTTTCAGGAAGATCACATTTTTTTTTCCAGAGAAGGAATCCCCTCAAGTTGTTTTAGATCTCCAGGAATGAAGGCTTTTAGTTTACATTTTAGACTGAGGTCAACCACAGCAAAAAATTAGTCTAGCAATGTATCACAGTTTTTCTCAATGAAGATAATTAATCACTGGACTACCCTGACATGAGTTGAAGCGTATTTTTCATCACTAGAATTTTCTATCAACGTATAATATTTTCATAAAAGATACGAACTTCTTCCAACAAGAATTAATTTGGGAATGTCCTATGACTTGCGTAGGAGATCAGTCCCAATTACTACAGTAGTCACTTCTGACCTTATGATTTATGACTGTATATGCATGCATGTATTTCCTTCAGTAAATATTTAAATTGTTGAATATTAGCATTTTTAGTGTTTTCCTTCTGTTATGGGTTTAGCCAGGTGTAGGCCTAAATTTAGGCTTTAGATTTCAGAGTAGATCTGAGAATATCAGCTGACTTGAGCTGGGCTGGGCTAGCTGATAGCTGATGCTACTAGCCAATGGTATTCCATACCATATTCTGACATCATCTCAAAATATAAAAACCGAGGTAGGAGGGGTTTCTCAGTTGGCATCGTGGTTGCAGTCCTGAGAGTACATGCTGCTAGCTGTGGTGCTGTGCTGGGGCTTGGCTGCTGCCCACTGCTACTTTGCATTTTGTTTTAGTTCAGGGAAATAGGAACATTTTATTGTTACTTTTTCTTTCTATTTCTTGCTGGTTGTCTTTTGGGATGCTTATGGATCTAGAGTGATGGAATCTGTTTTTGGTGAGAGGTAGAAAACTGTTGTTACATCTAACTTGTGTGTGTGTTTTATTGTAGTTTGCTTTTAATTTTCTCCTTTCTATGTAAATATATGTTGTAGTTTGGAATTATTATGTAAATTCTCTCCCCTGCCATTAACTGTCCTCGCCAGTGGTTAACAAAGAAA
>JAWWLZ010000505.1:0-16693 GCA_035041345.1 Poliocrania exsul | reverse complement strand
TGTTTTTGATGAGCATTGACTGGTGAAATAATGATCCACTCCAACCTCATGGAACAAAGGCACAAAAGTGAACCTTTATTGAGAAACTCACAGATACATACAAGGTTTTGAGGGGAAGGTTCTGGAACTTGCATGTGATTGGGTGAGGGTAGGGACAGAGTGGGAAACTGGTAACTAGATAGCCAATGAGAAACAACTCGTCAGATGACAGGAGAACTAACCAATAGGGAACCAGGGATTGGGGCAGAGGCGGAAATGCATAGGAGGGGCAGGCATGCCACTGGCAGCTGCATCGGCGATTCAAGGCAGAGGTGACCCTGATACAGGGCCACCCTGGCCCAGACCTGCTGGGGGTACCCATGGTGGCTCCTGGCTGCTGCTGCGTGGCAGCAGCACCAGCTGCAGTGGCAGCCACAGTTGCAGTGCTGGGGGCGGATGCCCCTTGGGCAGTCTATGCCCGACCCCGGAGACAGTTCCTGCGCCTAAGTGGCACGATGACTCATTGGGGACTAAGGCTCAGGGGAATACACTGGGGGAGGGTGTGTGACAATAAAACTTTTTGAACTAAAACCTGTACAGTAAAATGCATAACTTTTAATCTCCAGCAAGTCTCTCATGTATGTGGCTGTGGTGCTC
The DNA here is from genome assembly GCA_035041345.1 of Poliocrania exsul. Lineage (NCBI taxonomy): Eukaryota > Metazoa > Chordata > Aves > Passeriformes > Thamnophilidae > Poliocrania > Poliocrania exsul. The sequence continues at coordinate 16,057 of JAWWLZ010000505.1, read as the reverse complement.
TTCAGGTCGTCGTCCTCAGAGGTCCATTTTAACATTCTCCCACAAATGTTCTGTCATAATATCTTACCTAAAGATCCTACTGCAGTGGCTTATCTTATAGCAAGTTTCTTCTGTGACGTTGACAGTGTTTTGAGACAGGCAATTGTGCTTACAGTTGTTAATAAGTAAGATCTAAAGATTCCAAAACTTCTTATATAATTTTAAGGACATAGTCTTGTTGCCAGTGTATAGCACCATTCTGGCACCTTACTGTAAGAGTGAAAAAAACTAGCCGATCCCAGATATGGGGCAAAAACTGGAATACCTTTATTGAACACTCGACACTCAATTTAAGATCTCGGGGCAGCACATGCTAATAGGGAGGAAGAGTTATGGTCATCAAGGGAAGGCTTATTTTAACTAGAGAATTACACAAGACTTTGCTGAGTTACACAAACAGTTACTGTTTCTCATACCAGACATTTATATGAGGGGAAGAGAGCAAAGGGTTACAACATGATCTGATAACATTAATTCTAGAGTCCTTTCTTATCTCAAGGTAGGGAACAGCTTATCTTCAAGTTGAGCATCACCAGGCCTTCTCTGTTGTTGGTGATGGAATTTCTCTCAGCCTTTGTTAACTAAGGCTTGCTGTTTAAGCTTTTTAGCTCTTTTTTCTGGAAGCTGGATTTCAGATTCCAACACCTTACAGTACCTCTGACGACCACACACAACAATGATGCTGTTGGACCATAAATAAGCTGCAACACAGTTAAAAATATGAAGGTGCATATCTTTTTCAATAAGCAAGTTCCTATTGTCAAAATCAGCTTCAGTGCTACCATGCAAAAGCAGACTGACAGTTCTGCCTGTGCCATTGCTTCTCTTGCTTACTGAACAGCATCACACAGATGGGTATTCTCACTTTGTAGACCGTGTTCTCTAATATTATCCTCCAAAATAAGCTTCTTGGCATTTGACGTTTCCTCTCCCCAAATGAACTTTACTGCACAGTGGAAACCAAGTATTCTGTCATTTCCACAATCAAAGGAACAGGGTATAACATGCATTGAAAGTGAGATACTCTGATGTAAGGTGACAACTTACTGTAAATAGCAGTTTTCAGAGAAACCGATTGCCCAGCATCTGTCTATATAATATGACAGCACTTTCATCACCAGACAAGACTAGGAACATATCAGTCTGTCTATGTATCTATCTCCATACCAATAAACAGTCTATGTCCTAGATTCTGTGACAGCTTAGAAAAAGGGACATCTGCAATCCAGGTGGGTTGACTCAACAAGGATCATGCACAGCTGAGGGTTGGTGAAGACTGAGTAATTTACTAAAATGGAGATTCTCTTTTATAGAGAGGGGGCAGTCTGGGGGGCAGAACATGGGTGGAGCATGTAAACTAGGGGGCTGGGACAACCATATATGAAAAACTGGTGGAATGCTCCAAAACCCAACCAACCAGGGAATGGAGGGAAATGGCTATGGAATAACATAGGAAAGATTCCAGAAATAACTGGGGAATTACAGCCAACACAGTATTTAATAATAACACGATGTGTAAGACCCATTATCATTCTAAAAATCAGTCTTCTTCACATGAAATTCTGTAGGCTCCAAGTACTCCATCCAGTGTTGGAAGTTGTCTCCTCCAACGTCGCTACCTTTTTGTTTTTTAAAATAATGAAAGCCTGTGAAAAAGTTCTACTAATAAGTTTTTTGAGATATACTATAAGACAAGGGATACATAACAAAACACAAAAAAGGACAAACAGGCCGAGAAAAGCCAATATGAAATATTTCTTTAGACTTGCTCCTATGCCTAAAGATCCTATCCAACTAAAGAGTCCATTAAACCCTCTGTCATTGTTGATTTTTAATTGTCCCTCCAATCCTTTTTACAAATCAGTACTTTGATGAATGGAATCTGAATGGTCACTTAAGTTCAGATAGCACAATCCTTCAAACTCCAGGCATCCATGGCCTTGGAATAATAAAGGAAAACAATGACAGCTCGATTCTGCAATGTTGCCTTTTGTAATTGATTTGAATCCAGTAACAAGCCCTCTAGAGTACTGCTGGTGGCATTGGCCTCTTTTGCAAGTCAACACCCTAATTTATTCAGTGTAGCCAGGGCATGTGTCATATCAATTGCAGGAATTAATATACTAGCCCAATTGTTCTTCGCAAGTGCTCTAAAACTTAATCTCTGAATCACAATTTTTAGTAAAGTCTTTTGGATCTAATTTCCATATGTTTGGAGCTTTATTTTCTGTTTTGCTAATCCAACCAGGCTTCTTATATACCAACACATCACACTTCATTCTTCACCTTGTCAGCAATGATGGTAGAGGGGTTTTTACCGGATTGAATAGAGCCAGCTTACTCAAGGTGCATGGTCCTCCTTGAACCCCACTAGGGATTCCCTTCCATACTCTCTGACCATAAATAAAAAATGTTTGAACTGGAAGAGAGATAGACCTAACAGGCAAATTCAGAATTACTTTTGGGTGCTGATCACACCACACTGACTCATTAGTATAAATCCCAACAGGGCTCACCAAGAAGGAAAGTGCTTCTGACCTGAAATAAAAACAAAAAGCCGATTGTAAACTACCCATTATAGCCAAATCTTGAGGGTCATGAGGGAGCATTATGAAACCAAAAGACTTTGATTCCTTGGCCTGAATGACTTTGCTTAAGTAATTGTCAATATTAAAGGTACTTCCATAACAATTGGGGCATTAGAGTTAAGAATTGGGGCATAAGTATTAACTATTAGCCTTCGCGGGCCAACAGAGAAAGGAATCCCAACTAAATATATTTGGAAAGGGCAAGAGGGGCTGGACATTGAAAGACATCTGTATTAGTGGCTCTGGCAAGTGTCATAGAGATGTTATCATGCCCACTCAGTAGCCACTCTGGTAATTCTTCACTCAGCATTGTCTCCCACGTAAGTAGACTCAAGATTTATTAGAATCCCTTGGCAATTTTGACTCATCTTGACAGTAACCACTTTGGCCCAGAATCTGTGGAGATACAAACATATCCCTTCCCCCAGGTTGTAAGAGGGAAAGAACCCATCCATTTTCCAGTTACTAAATCTTTAAATACCTTTGCTTTAGAAGGGCTTCAATTGTTGGAGGAATTAAAATATCTTTTAATAGGTGGTATATTCCCTTGTAGCCTATTCAGGAAGTTTAGCACATATAAAGCCTTATTCAGCTGCTCCTGGGGGTTAAGCCTACGTTCCCCTTTTTTTGTTTTAGCAGCTTATTTTTCAAATTTTGATGAGCTCTCTCAACTACAACTTGACCTGTCAGGGAACGTGGGATGGCTGTAGTATGTTTAACACCCCTTGCCCAAAGAAATCCTTTAAACTTTGGTAAGTATAGGCTGGTCCATTATCTATTTTGATCTTCTCTGGAACCCCCATTACTGCAAAGGAGAAAAGCAAGTGTCTCTTAACATCTCTGCTTTTTTCCCCTGCATGGGGCATTGCCACCATGAGCCCTGTATACTCAAATATGGTGCTCTAGGTCCTTCACGCCACTTAAGACGAAGACCCCTCTCCAGTTCCTTGGAGGGACTGCCAGGACCAGGGAACAGCTGATGACAATTTCCTGCATCTTTCCCAGAGGAGCACAAGATCTCCTAGATACTAGAAGGCCCCATTTGCCCCATGTTGGGCACCACATGCGATCTGAGTGGGATGACACAACAAGGATCAGGCACAGCTGAGGGGTCGTGAAGACTGAGCAATGTATTAAAATGGAGATTCTCTTTTATAGAGAGGAGGTGGTCCGAGGGCAGAACATGGGTGGAGCATGTAAACTAGGGGGCTGGGACAACCATATACAAAACCTGGTGGAATGCCCCAAAACCCAACCAATCAGGGAATGGAGAGAAATGGCTATACAGTAACATAGGGAAGATTCCCTATGTTATAACTGGGGAATTACAGCCAACACAGTGTTTAACATTAACACAATGCGTAAGACCCATTATCATTCTAAAAATCAGTCTCCTTGACACGAAACTCTGTAGGCTCCAAGTACTCCATCCAGTGTTGGAAGTTGTCTCCTCCAACAGACATCAGCTATAATAAAGAAGACAAAGAACATTACCTGTTAACATATGGTTTCCTCTTCTGCTTCAGTATTGTCTCCCCTGGATTTTCTGAATAAGCTGTGATTAAGGCAGATTGTATAAGCAGCTCCCCTCTACCCCAGCCATTCCCTCTCTATCAGGGTGCTGATGGCAGTGGGAATCCTGGTCAACAGCTTGCAGGCTTCCATCTTTTAAACATTGCCTTAGATTAGGGAGGGATTAAATCGCTGGGTTGTCTTGTGGCAGATTCACTCATTGGAGATACAAACACACCACTGTCAGTACAGAGCTGCCTCTAACCTTGGCTATGCTTTGCACCAGACTTATACTGTTACTTCAGTGGAAGGGTACAGCAGGCTCAACAGAGAGAATAGAGATACTAAGGTGAAGAGCAAAGTGACTTTCCCTTCTCTGTGCAGCATTGTGGTGGCGGCTGTAGTTCCACTAACCTGGTGACAAGCTGGCACAGACATACCTTAAGGGACCAATTTGACACAGCAGAAGCAGGATCTGGGTTTTTTTGTGAGCTGCCATCCTGTCTACTTGCTTGAGAGGTGAGGGGCATCCCACCCCTTCCCAAACCAGCAGCTGCTGCTCTTTTATCCCCTATACCTGGGACAGGAAAGACAGCAAGTTTGTATAACCTCTCTGCTCATGCAACATATCCATCTGCTTTCTTTGAAATACGAGTCTGGATATCTGTGTGTGTTAGGCATGCATATTACACTACTGGCACTATATCATGGTGTGCTGGAGAGGAGCTGCTTTTGCTTAACCAGTGTTGTTGAAAGTGCAGCCCAGCCAGGCAGTCCTTTTCTGACTGTAGGACTTTTGCACATGGGATCAGCTCTCCGGGCTCAGTGATTGTTTACATACTTTCATATAGGTCTCACTTCTTTTTTCATGTGCAGGAGTATGATTTAATGAGCAAAGGGAGATTCTTTTGAACTACAATTTGATGAAGAAACCAAACACTGCTTCTTTCCCTCCCTGCTACCCCAACCCCCCACATATGGAGATACTGGTCTCTTTGCCTACAATCTTCTCCAAGTGATTCCCAAATGGGAGAATCCAGCATTTCATTCCTCTTTTGATGTATACATAAGAAAAATCCCAGTACTCTTCTTACTCTGTTTTTATGGCTTCACTTCACAATTTTCAGCAGAATTTAATTGAGCCAGAGGCTAAAATGATATTTGCTTTTTCAATATATGAGTTTATTTCACTGTCTTCTATTCACTTCCATGATGAATTTGGCAGAATGCCATTAGAAAGAAGTGCCACTGGCTATATGGAGTTCTATTTAAGCTGAGTGAACCCAAGGTGGATAGATTTACTTTGAAAGATTACACTGTGTATTTGACATGACCCTAATGTTTTCTAAAAGGCACTCATTAATTCTTTGAATCCCACCTTTAGCCTGTTTCTTTATTTGAAGGTGCCTCTTGGCCAAATTAAATTAGGTTAGTAAAATCCTTTTTGTATTTTTATATTCCAGAGAGTTTGAACCAGGAAGTAGTTTAGCTCAGTAGTTCACCAGTTTTAACTGATGCAGTTGCTGGGACCCATCAGTGCTGGTCACTTTTCAAATATCACCTCCTAAGGGCACAGGAGGAGCCAATTGCCAAATATTGAAAGTCAGGCAGAAAAGGCAGAAGGCCAGCTTGGCTGAGCAGGGGTCTTCTTATGGAAAAAGTGCCAAAAAAAGGAAGGTAGATGCCCAGTGTAAGCAAGGTCAAGTGGCATGGGATGAATTAAAAAATGCTACTTGCAGCTATATACATAATATATATTTTATATATATAATTAGTTGCCAAAGCTCAGATGGAGTTGAATCTGGTCAGAAATGTGGATGACAATACAAAGAGCTTTTTCAAATACATAATGGCAATAGGCAGTATAGAAATATCATCAGCCTGTTACAGGATGCGGATGGTCACCTCTCTAACAGGGACAGAGACAAGGCAGCGGTGTTTAACTTTCTTTGCCTCTGTCTTCTACATGGATGATGGACCAAAGGGATCCCAGCGCACTGAGCTGGAGGACCATGATGGTGAGAATGATCAGTTCCAACACTGGAATTGTGTGGGACCTGCTGCTCCAGCTGGATCCTTACAGAACTATGGGGTCTGATGGTATACATTCCAGAATCCTTGAAGAGCAGACATGTCATTGCAAAACCTCTCTCAATGATTTTTTGAGTGGTCTTGAGAATCTGGAGAGGTCCTAGCTGACTGGAAGCTTGATTTTCAAGAAGGGCAAGAAGGAGGACTCTGGAAACCACAGGTCTGTCAGTCTCACTTCAGTGCCTGGTAAAGTCATGAAGATTATTCTGGGAGGTATTGAAAAATACCTAAAAGACAATGCTGTCACTGGCCACAGCCAGCACAACTTCATGAGAGGAAAGTCCTGCTTAACAAACTTACTTTCCTTTTATGACAAGGTAGCCCACCTAATTGATCAAGGGAAGCTAGGTGATATAATACTTTGTATTTCAGTAAAGTTTTTCATACTGACTCTCACAGTGTCCTTCTGGATGATATGTCCAGCACAGAGCTTTTGCAGATGACACAAAACTGTGAGGAGCTGTTGAGTGCCTTGAAGGCAGGGAGGCCCTGCAGAGAGACTGGGACAAGTTAGAGAAATGGGACATCATCAACCATATAAAGTTAAATAAGGGGAAGTGCTAGATTCTGCACCTGGAATGGGGCAACCTCAAATGTTCATAGAGACAGGGGAATGAGATGGTGGAAAGCAATGCCAAGGAAAGGAACCTGGGGTCAGTAGTGCCCTGGCAGTCAGGAGGGTCAGGAGGAGCCTGGGGGGCACCAGGCAAAGCATCACCAACCAGTTGAGGGAATTCATTGTCTTTCTCTCAACCTTCAGTCCTCTACTGAAATCTTGCTCTTGGCCTTATGTTCTTGCAAACTCTGGACCTCATTTGTAGTTTAGCTTCTATACTATTTACTCTATCACTGCGAACAATAGGTAAAGAGATCAAAATCCATAATTTGCATGTGAATTTAGTAAAAAGAAAAAAAAGGATTAATATTGTGAGCACTTTATGAACTGCTGAATTTATGTTAAATTTAATTCATAAATAATAACAAAAAAATTAATATTACCTTCATCTACCTAGCCACCTTTCCCTCCCCCACCTCCTCCCCGGTCCCCAGCTATTTTACTTCATCAGATTTACTGACTACATAATGTCCTGGGCTAGTAAACATTTTGAGGTAGCTTAGATTTTTGTCTGTTTGTGAGGCTCCCACTGCAGACCTGCTCCAAATGTGACTAGGATCTTTGAGTGCTGCTAATGAAGTGAACATCTATGTGTGAGTACCTAATCATTAGCTTTGCATTGATATGGGCCACCAAACATGAAATAATCTATTGCCTGTTTGCATAATAAAAAATGGTTTTAAAACAAACAGTAAGGTAAAAAGTGCTTTTTTTTTTCCTTTCCTGTCCACTTGCTTGAAAATAAAAAAAACCTCCAAACCCACAAACCAAAATTACATGTGCCTTGGTCTCCTCTCCAGCAGAGGTCAGAACAACATAACATTTTCCCATCATCTGAGTGAGAAACTCTTTTAAGAATAAATCCTTTCTATTTGATCCTATAAAAGTTGACAGAACCAAGGCTAATAATAGAGTTTCATATTACTTTTGAGTTCAAGGAAATTCCAGAAATCTACTCATATGATATTTTGATGTATGATAATGATACAGGTATAGCTGTTCTCTGGCTATCTAAAAGAAACAAGGAATTTAATAGGCCATCTGAAATAGTGCATGGAAAAATTGAGGAAAAAAACCCCTTTCACCTATTACTGTATTACCGTTTTTTTCAGAGATAATAACGGTAGGATAACTGCTTGAGAAGTCTTGGTTTCTGCTTCTTAAAGCAGCATTGCTGAATCATATATTCTGGCTCATAGGTACTTCACAGACCAAAATACTCCATCCACTCTCATTTCAAATATGACAATGTACAATGCTTTTTCAAAAAGTCAGTTTTAAACATTATTTATAAGTGTACAGAAAGGGCAAACTGCAAACTCATCAAAGTGAGTTTTTATTTCAGAAGCTTCTATTTGGTCAGGAATAAAAATGTCCTCTGTCTCTTATGTCATTTTTTAATACAAAAAAGTATTGATTTTCATTTTCCTGGATGAATGCATAGAAGTATAGTAATATTCAGATGGAAAAGTCTTATCCAGAACAATTTGGAGAAATTTTTTCAAAGCAAAGATATTCAGATAAACTGTAAACCATAGTTCCCTCTATAGAGGGTGTTGGGGAAAGGTGCTTGCAAAAGGCTTATATCGTGCCCTCGCTGTCACCCCACAGGGTACCCCGGGCTTGGCGCCAGCTATCAAGGTGTGTTCTCATAAAGATAGAGCCTTGACTCCAAGGGTTAAAAGCAGGAACGTTCAACTTTATTGGGGGGTTAACAGGTTATATAACTTTTTGGGGTGAACATGAGGACAATAACAACTTGGGATAGGTTAAGAGGCTTTGTCCACGCGGCAGCAGTCTGCTCTGATTGGTGGAAAGGCTGGTGTACACGAGGCTGGCGGCATGCCCCTGGCGCCGCTGAGGCTGTGTTTTTCCCGGTTCTGAAGTTGTTTACCCACCTTCAGGCTGCCTCAAGGTTACAGTGACCTTGCCTGCCTATCAGCCCCTAGATCGTGGGCAGTGTGTTGTGCATAGAGGCTTAAGGCCAAACCTCTCCCAACAGAGGGAGCAAACAGCTCTTCAAAGAATCCATATTATGGTGAATCCATAATGACCCAAACACCACAATAATGAGAAATCATACATGATTAAAGAGAAATCCACAGCCTTTATAAGCTCTGACAGAATATGGCAGAAGGATTGTCCTGCCTCACACAAACTGCTCATGTAAGTAAATACAATACAACTTCAAAAGCATCTCTTTTGGGAGGATATCCCTTCATTTTCCACATCATGGATGAACGATTTCTAGAATACTTTATACTTCACCTTTCCATTCCCTCACACAAACCAAGTATGAAGGAGCAGAGAGGAACTTATTTTCAACTCAGTATAAGGCAGAACAGCCAGGTTCCATGCATAACAATATATCCAATTCATACTTTGTATTTCCACTAACTACAACAAATAAATGTACATTCGTAAACAATACTCTCTCTAAATGACTTCTACCATCACAGCAGAAAAAAACAAATTCACCTAAACTTCAGCTACCACTGTGTAATGAGGAGTAAGTTCTTTTTATCATCTATAAGTCTCAGGGCAACTAAAATAATATGGGAATCTTGCAGCAAGCAAGAAAGAAAACTTCAGGAAAATGTGAATACAAAACCCAGCATTATCATAGAACCGCAAAATGGGTAACGATGGAAGAGACTGCAGTGAGTCATCTTATCCAACCTCCCAGCTCAAGCAGGGTCATCCTGGAGCACATAGCACAGGATTGCATACAGATGGCTCTTGAATATTTCCAGTGAGGGAGACTCCACACCCTGTCTGGGCAACCTGTTCCAGTGTGCCATCACCGTCACAGTAAAGATTTTCTTCCTCATATTAGGATGAAACTTCCTATGTATCAGTTTCTGCCCTCTGTCTCTTGTCCTGTTGCTTGACACCACTGAGAAAAGTCTGGTTCCATCCTTTTGACATCCTCCTTTCAGACACCTGTATACATTGATGAGTCCTCTCTCAGTCATCTCTTCTCAAGGTAGAACTATACAAGCTCCCTCAGCCTTTCCTCATACTAAAGAGGCTGTGGTCCCTTAATCATCTTTCCTGCCCTTTAAAGTTCATGCTTACGTAGCTCCATGTCTCTCTTGTGCTGGACACAGCACTCTAGATGTGGCCTCTCCAGAGCTGAGTAGAGGGTCAGGATCATCTCCCTTGACCTGCTGACAAAGCTTTTCCTAGTGCACCTCAGGATACCCAGGATACAAGGGCACACAGCTGGCTCGTGGGCAGTTTATTGTCCACCAGATCTCCCAGGTCCTTCTCTGCAAAACTTCTTCCTGCAGGTCAGCCCTCAGCCTGTGCTGGTGCCTGACATTATTCCTCCCCAGGTACAGGACTCTGCATTTGTCTTGGTTGAATTTCAGAAGGTTCCTCTCTGCCCATCTCTCCTGCCAAATGAGGTTCTTCTGAAGAGCTGCACAGCTTCTAGGGTATTGGTCACCCCTCCCAACTTTGTGACATCTGTGAACTTGCTGAGAAGGCATCTTATCCTTCATCCAAGACATGGATACTGGGCCCAGTATTTAACTTTGAGGGATACCAATAGTGACAGGCCTTCAACTAGTTCTTGTGCCACTGATCACAACTCTTTTGGATCTGCCATCAGCAAATTCTCAACCCATCTCATTGCCATCATCAGGATAACTTTCTTCACTGCTAGCTATATTTTACTACTTATGTAGGATTATTTTTCGATACTGTTTTATGATGTGACAAAGATACATGTCAGAATTGTTCATTTTACATGCCAAATGATGGTACAATCTCTGCACATGCGGTAAGCTTTGGTTACATTCCAGCAAGGCTGCTTGAATCTGTTCTTTAGTTTGGTTTCTTTTGCTAGAGTTAGTCTAAAACAAATGCATGGCTCTCTTAAGTGACTCAGTTGAGACCTCTCTGTTGGATGGTAAAGAAATTGGAGGATACATTTCCTGTGTCAGGTCCATCTAGCTGAGAGATACAAAATAAGGAGCAGTACCCAAATCCACAAAAAAGGATATGTATTTATATTCCACTTTCATGGTTTATATTCAAATTAACAGAGTAAAAATTTTCCCCATCTTGCTGTCTTGCCCAAAATCATCTGAAGTTTCTATGAATACATCTTTCCACCAGGAAAGCTATCCTAGTACACATATCTGCTAGGGCATACCTAGACCTGCTTAAAACTTGATTGTTTCAAGTGCCAAAAGCCAGGTGACCTCCTGTATGCCTAAGTTATACTGACAGCAAAAAACTCAGTTTCATGTTTAAATCCTATCAGCTGCAAATGTTGTGGAGCATGACTAACACTGTGTGAACAGTCAAGCCAGTGCTCCCCTTCTTCTGTCTTAGTGGTAACTGGATTTTGTTGGGCAGGACTCCAGTGTCAAATATCTGATACCAGACTTTTCGTGGTGTCTTTTGGCTCTCCAGGAAATGTCGATATAGCAGCCTGTTCTGTAGATTGCTTTTTCTCCTTTTCTCCTGTTTCACAAGCAAAAATGTATCTCTGTGCCAGAGATATACTCCAGAGCTCAGTGATTATAGTGGCTATTCACAGAAAATGAAGGAAACTGGCCACTTGCCTGTGTGCTATGTTTAGTTACTCATGACTGTTTTGCAGTTGTTAGCTTGGTGCTTAGCATTTAAGATTTTTCAGATTGCATTTTAATGTACTTAATATGACCACTTGAATATGAGAGCTCAGGACACCTGGAGATGCTCACAGACAGCAAGGATGCCTTCCAACCAGATTGCAACCCTGAGCAGGGTAAAGTTTATGCTGTTTTGTCAGTCTTCTAAGAGTTTCCAGGTGTATTTTAAGACAGATTTCAAGAAGAAGCAACAACAACAACAAAAAGTTTTAACTCAATTGCACTTTACCTCTGCACATAATTTACATGTGATTTCTCCCAGGCCAATTATGAAATATAGAATTTTTCAGTCCTAGGTTCAGTCCAGGTTCTGCAGTAGCTATGTCATTGTACATTCATGTGTTTCTTCACTGACAGATGAGATGAGCTAAAGCACTGTTATACTATCACCTCCTTGAGGCTAGGAATATTTCCTTTATACAAATCCTTCTGCAGGTGTTCTTTTGACACATTATTTATTTTCTTGTATAGATTTTTTTGTTAATGTTCAGGTGTGGGAATACAAGACCTGTTGTTGGAGCTTAATGCGGTTTTTCTCTGTATGGGTTTGAGTTCTGAGAAGTTTTGTATCCCTTTCCCCCCCTGCATGTGACTTCTTGACCCCTGGTGTTCCTCCCCACCCTGTGTGTCCCCCTGCAGTTTCTCCTGACAAGCCTTGGCACTGAGAGGCGCTTGTGCGATCTCTCCCAGGCTGGATCGGTCGCACCCGGCATGACTCCCTTCTGTGGGGCCACTCGATCCCCGCTGCTGCCGCTGGGGAATGCCACCATGCCTGCATGGGTGTCATGGGCGCCGGTGGGGACAGCGCGGGTGGCGGGGGGGGGGGCAATGGTGCAGGTGGTGCACCAGGACTGCAGCGTCTGGAGCCCGCCAGCAGATCCAAGCCGCGTAGTAGCCCTTCCTGGAGCCCTGGCACGACTGGAGGTCTGACAGAAGTGTGCCGGTCTCTTCCGCCCATCCAGCCCTGATTCCTAAGCCCCTTATTTGTCAGTTGAGCGTGTTTCCCCATTTGCTATCCTGGTTATCAGTTATTCAGAGCCCTCCTCTCAGACCTTCTCCCTCTCCGCCCCTCAGATGTTATCGGTTACTGACCCATCCCTTCTAAGTTTCCACCCCTTCCAAGCCCCTCCCCGAGCCAACCCCTTAAAAGACTGGTCCTGTTACTGAATAAAGGCTTTTTGGGTTACCCTCATGTTGTGTGTGATGTGTTCTCTGAGAAGCCATTCCCCCTTGGTAGGTGTCTGTTATTGAGGAAGCATTTTTATTGCATTATGGCAAAGGAAAAATGTATTTACTATGAAGAGAAAACAAGACTCATCTGTCACAAATGTCACAGCAGTGGAATCTGATTCACAGATATGCCATTGTTCATAGCCTTCTTGAAATCCACATTAAGACCTACATAAAAAATTGTACTGAACATCCTACCAGTTAGTAGGTTGCCTGTGGATGATTCTGGTCTCTTATGCAGCTATTTTACAGACACTGTCAAGAAATTAGAATATGTAATAAGATAAAACATAAATTAAATTAACTATTTCATCTACCTTGCTGCAAAGGTTTTCAGCTGGCTTGTTCTCCTTTGCTAACTACAGAGTATAACTATAATTAATACTGATGTCTGCAGGCATTTCAGCCTTAAGGACTTGCATTTCTTTTACGTTTAGTATTAACTGAATTCTCTGAATCTGTCATTATGCCAAGTATGTTCTGTGTAATCTTCTTCCCGAATTCTAAATTTTTTGTATGTATATATTGTTCTCTAGTCTTCCTGGAATTGTGTTTCTTAGGAAAATGTGACAGGAAGAGCCATAAATCTCAAGAGCTGGACTTTTTAGATGATGGTTGAAAAATGCCCTGGGGTAGAATGTTTCATTTATTGTCACTTTCAAATGTTGTAACCAAAAGTACATTCTTACAAATGCTAAAACATCATAATTGTTTTGATTTTGCAGCCTGTTCCATAATATGAAACATTTTCTTTCTATCTCTGCAAAAGGTTCAGTTTGTTATTCTGCATCAGCTCCCTATTGAAAGCACAACTTTTCTGTTGGCAGAGAAATATATCTGCTCTTCTCAAAAAGAATTCTTGATTTATTTTATGTCTTTGCTTTCTTGAGCTTTGCTTTTTAAGCCAATAAACTTTTGGGAACACAAAATCTTGTCCATCCTTGGAGTTACGGATTTTACTAGGTGGTTGTGGTTCACTGTCACATACATTTACAGTTTTGCTCATCAGTATTTTAAATCAGAAAGCTTTCTCCCAGAGAGCACAGTGACAAAAAAGTAAACAGATTTTATTTTTTTTTTAATAATCTAATGTCTTATTTATACAGTAAGAATTTTAGTTTTAATTATTTAACTTGTTTCTGGATTCTCTAAACTGAAGTGATCTTTATTCTGCCCCTACATTTTTTTTAATAATTCCCTGATTGGATACCACTGTTAGAAGTCTGACCTTCAAAATAATTTATTCCCTGCACCATTCAAGAGAAAGATTAGTTTTATAGATGTGCATTTGATTTGTTTAAGTATTAAGAAGTTAAAGTGCATCTCTGAAATAAAAAACATTGTTTTGGAAGTTAAAGCAGTAGCATCAGATAAGTAAGCCCCAAGGCCATAAAGCACCAGACCACAAAGAATAACTGGTGCTCCTATTCAGTGCACATCAATCCTCATAGGAGATGTTTACCTGAATCACATGTGTGTCTGGAGCTGTCAAAATTAATATTAGTGACAGCTCAAACCCCTAAAAATATTCCATTTAAAAAATCTGTTAGCAGATGAGACTGAAATTTTTTATATAAGCTAGAGGGTGTTCAGGCTGGTCTCTGTTGTTGAAAAAGCAGAGCTTAACTGGACAATTGAGAATGCTAGATTTAACAGTGAAAAATTAAATCAGACTCTGTTAGATTTGGTGGTTGTGGAAAGTTTCAGACTGTTAGAAATCAGTCACGGTAAGACACAACTAGTTTCTCCGATGCAGCTCTTGGTATGACCCAAAAGAACTCCTAATGAGCTGTGAATCTCTACTTTCCAGATGCTTTCCAGCTCCACAAGTGCCATAACACCACACAAAAATCTGCATCGAACTGACTCACATTTCTGTCAGGCAGCTGCTTGTGTGATAGGCAGGTAGGCACAGGAGGCAGCAATGAAACCACTGTAATCTTGACTTAGACAGGTATGTTTGTTGAGAAGAAGACCTATGTCTCTTTCTTCCTTTATGCCTATTTTGTTAAAGTTTTTCATTTTCATGATCTCCCTGTTACAGGGAAACATTTGGAAGAAAGCCAAAAGTGAAACTAAAACACTGTTGAAAGCTTAACAGTATTTTATTATAAGACGTGGCCAAGTAAATGGAAACCTAAGAAAGAGAGAGAGAGAAGGAAGGAACTAAGTCCTACCTGTAACACCCCCACTCACCCAGGTGTTACGAGGTTGTCTTACTGACCCCAGAATGCCAAGACTGCTCAGAGCAGAAGCTGCATTCTAAAAGTGCTGGCAGGCTCACAAAATAGCAGGCATCCCTGCCAGAGGCAATGTTCTCCTTCATGTGAAGCCAGCGAAGCTTAGAGCACAAGCTATCTGCCTTTTATCCAGTTTGCCAATGATGTCTCATCTAGGCAGGTGTGGCCAGTACTGCCTAGCTAGAGACTCTCGGTCCCTCCCTCTGTTATATAAGTGGTACTCCTTCTGTGCATGTGTATGGGCATTGAAATTTCCTTGTGCTTGTGTGTTATAATCCAGAGGGTCTTTATTAAATGTGTCTGGGGGCTTACTTCATCACTCCCTTCTTCACTTTCTCCTTCAAATGCCCTTGAAGGGCAATCAGCCAATGATGAGGGCCCAATTAATTTTAGTTCATACACAATGCTCCCTTTAACTTTGCCATTCTCATTCTTGCTGTCACTGCAGTGTACTCCTCGGTCCTAAGCACAATCACTATGTATATTGAGTTTAGAATGAATGTAAAATCCATATTACTGGAGTTACCAAGGAGCCCACAGGTAGAGCCTTGAGAGTTTGTACCATTTGGCAAGGTTTCATGATCATATATATTGTTTTGTTTGCAGCAGCAGGGTTTTGTTGATATGTGGATTATGCTATATCACCAAAGCTTCTCAATAGTACATGAAAAGGTACTCATAAGATATATGAACAAGTAAAGATATTTCTGCCCTGCCAGTGAAAAGATGGTGGCCAGCTGCAGACGTTTGTTCAACAATTTGAAGTCCTTGTCAGGGTTTGTCAAATTGCTCTTTATTTCCAGAAACATCTTGAATTGGGGTGTATTGATCATTTGTAGTTGTCAAGTTACTATTTAGTCATAAAGGGGCGGTCCTGTGGTGTAATGGAGAGCACTCCGGTCTCTGAATCCGAAGGTCGCGAGTTCAAGTCTCAGCAGGGACCGTCCCCGGCAGTCAAATGCCTCCCTGCCATCCGATCCCGTCAGATCTCGGATGCTCAGCAGGGTCAGCCCCCACCAGTACCGGGTGCTGTAGATAGTCCTGAGGACTTCACTGTCACTGTCCAAGCTTGCTCGGCCATGGCAAATGAACCTC
>JAWWLZ010000504.1:0-16718 GCA_035041345.1 Poliocrania exsul | reverse complement strand
AGAACTGAACCCAACCCTCAAGGTGTGGCCTCCCCAAGGCAGAGTCCAGGGGAAGGGTCACTGCCCTGGGCCTGCTGACCACAGTAGTTTTGATCCAGGCCAGGATCCCATTGGCTTCTTGATGATGTTCTCCTTCAGCCTTTCCATGAGTCACTGCCAATCTGAGCCTAAAAAGAGGCTTTCTGTTCCTGTGGATTTTACAGCAGTGGCAAATCAATCATCTCAAAGCAGTTCGCTGTTGGATGATTCTGTCAGAGCATTCTGGGAAATAATTTCCTTTTTTTTTTTTTTTTTTTTTTGGTGAGTAAGCAAGGCCTGGAGGCATCAGATGAAGAATGTGCACTGTTTGCTGCAGACAATTTGAGACAGACACTTCCACCAGATTGTGCATCTTCTCCTCGTTGATAGGAAAGGCTCTGGCACATTGAATTATTTATTTAGAGGAGTAGAAACACTGAAAAGGGCACCTCACCATATGTTTTGGAAGCTTCTGGCATCACTAGGAATTGCATCACAGCTAATTTCCTAAAATTACAGCAGAGTACTTGGAGATAAAACACCTCAAGAAAGAAATCCAACTTAATTACTCGAAAGATTCAAGTAATTATTCAGCCTTGCACTGGGTTTAAAAAGGGGAGGGAAAGAGCCCTGCAGCTCCTCCTGGTGTGGAACGTGTGAAAATAATGTTTTGAAGCCTTAGCAAGGAAGACTTTTCTGGTTGTTGAGCATGTCCATCTCTTCCCTCAGTGAATGAAATCAGTACATCTGGCTTTGCTAAGATTAATCTCTCAGAAAACAGGGTATTTTCAGCTGTAATTAAAAAAAAGGAGGCTCTTAGTTTCAATATTTTGGTCCTTCACCCCCATCTTTCTTTCTGTTATTAAAAGAATATTGAATTTCAAATAAAAATAAAATAATATAAACCCTTTATTAAAAAACACCTTTATTTAAAAATAAAAAATAAACTTTATTTAAAAATAAAAATAAAACTTTATTTAAAAATAAAAATAAAACTTTATTTAAAAATAAAAAATAAACCTTCAATGGGAAGGTGTCCCATTCCAGTTTGCTCCATTCTGCAAATCCCAAAATGTGAAGGACCAAGAGTGAAATCCTTGGCTGCTCTTCCTTCCTCTGCTGTGGGATTTTTCCCGCTGCCACACTCAGTTACAGGTTTTCTCTGTGTTTAAAATAAGCCATTTTTTGTACTGAATTCATATAGTAGTAGGAAAAGGCATTTTTCTACTAAATTCATATAGTGGTAGGAATAAGGCATTTTTTATACTAAACTCATGTAATAGTAAAAATAAGCCATTTTTAATAATAAATTCATGTAGTAGTAGGAATAAGGCATTTTTTATACTAAACTCATGTAATTTAAAGGATAAGGAATTTTTTATACTAAACTCAAGTAATAGTAGAGATAAAGTATTTTTATACTGTAATATATGTAATGTATTTATGTAATATATGTAATGTGTGTATATGTAATATATGTAATGTGTGTGTATATGTAATATGGGTATATGTAATACATGTAATGTGTGTATATGTTATGTATGTATATAATATATGCAATATATATGTATGTAATATATATATATGTAATATAATGAAATATATGTAATAGTAGGAATAATTGGAATAGGGATAATTGCAGTAGTCCCTAATATATGTAATATTAGGGCTAACTGGAATGGGGATAATTGCAATAGTCCTTCAGAGTGGTCTATGACTGCACTGAATATTTTATTTGCTTTTAAATGACAAAATCTCTACTTTTTATGGAATAAAAGTGCAGGGACCATAAGGTAAAACGCAGTAGTGACTCCATACAGAAACCTCTTGTCAGTCCCAATAAAGCCAAGGAATTCCCTGGAAATTTTTACTTGCCTCTTCCCCTTGGTATTTTTAAGACAACAATGAATTTCATCCCAGTGCCATAAAATAAAATAAAAACTGTTCTCCATTCCCCTTTTCTTTTAAAGGAAGATGTGGAACAAAAACTTCTCAAGAGGCCAAAGCCCAACTTTCCACGTGCATGGAAAAGGGAAAAACATCCAAACAAACCCAAAGCACCAAAACACTTCAAGACCCTCCTCACACTCTTCACTGCCAAGAAGAACAAAGTTCTTGTTGTCATCTCCTCCACCCTGGGACAAAGTTCCACTTCAATGTTCCATCACCTTTTTGTCCTGGCTCCCAAAGCACCGAAGGAATTCTGTCAGGGAGCACTGAGAGGACACTGAAATCATTCCATGAGGATCTGGGGAAGGTTTGGGAAACGTGAATCACTTCCCAAGCTGGGGACAAGCCAGGAATTTCAATGAACAAGGCCTGGCAGGGCCCCAAGTCCACAGGATTTCACTGATAAATGATCTGCCTTTAAAGATGCAGGAACAAAACTGGCATCAGCTGCTCCCTGTCTGGGTGCAGGGCTGGCATCTCACCAACCTCCTCTGGGCTGGGGGTGGAAATCACAGCCCTACTTAGATCCTCTCTGAGGGTTCATCCTCTCCTTGTTATCTGCTGGTGGGTTGCTTTAATTTGTGTTTTTAGGTGCTTGCTTAAGTTGAGAATTATACAACTCACTTGGTAACCCAAAGCCACAGTGCCCCAAAGTGTTCAACAGCTACTGCAAAGTGCGTCTTGAAATAAATAAATGAACCCCCCAACCAACTTTTGTTGTGATTACTCTTGATAAAGACAGGGGCAAATTGTGAAAATGCTCTTAGAGTCTAAACTTACAGTGATATCCCATCACTGATAATCTTCATTTAGAATTGGCACAGCAAGAAAAGTGCTTAAGGGGAGGGGGGGAGGACATAAGTGAGGGTGAAATCGAAGAATAATCAAAATAATCAACGGGGCTGTTCTTTAGCATTAGGGTTTCACCTTCCTGAATGCTGAAATTCATCCTGCTCATATTCCTTCTCCATCTGAATTCTTCCAACAATTTAATCTCATTTCCTGAGGTTTGGGTTGGTTTTGATCACTGAATTATTTCTGCTGCCTGTTAGTCCTACACATGCAGTTCATGTTCCCTGCAAAATTCCATGTCCACCTGCTAATTGCTGGAGATTGGCTCATTAAGTCTGTCAGCTCTTAATAGCCAAGATCTTGTTTTAATCTGAACCAAACACTAGAAAATTAGATTTTTGATGATCTGCTGACTGCAGACTTCAGATCTGTTGTGATCTCACTGAGGGTTCTTGTGCTACACAAAAACACCATCCTGGTACTCAAGTCAGGAGTTAAATGTGCATTTTGTGTAAATATAAAGACTTACCTTGTTGAACCCCATTAATCCAGGGGAATCCTGCAAATCTGGCAGGAGCACCTCGACAGGATGGTTTAGATCCTGAGGGTCTCTCCCTCTCTCACTTGACTTTATTTTAGCTTTTCTTTTACTTTCGTGGTGAGAAAATTGCAGGTTTGCCACGTGGGTGTGAGGAGAACCCCCATCAATGTGGCAGAGAGGGCACTGCTCTCCCTCCTCTGCCCAGTCCCTGCCAGGGCACCATTGGGGCAGAGCTGGAGGAACCAAACACTGCTCTGGGCAGATTCCCCAGTGCAATGATGGGCAGTGTCTCTGCACTGTGGTCTGGGGTTTGGAGACATCTTGCTAAAGGACTTTATCAAGTGATGGAGCCCTGAAAGATTAATATCCAACATCTTTTCTCCTGTTTTCTGGCACTTGCCCCCTAAATTTCCTGGCCAGAATAGTGACCATTATTAACTCCACCTCATGTCATCAGGACACTGAGGAGACTCAACACCAGGGGAGGTT
Organism: Poliocrania exsul; assembly: GCA_035041345.1. Classification (NCBI taxonomy): domain Eukaryota; kingdom Metazoa; phylum Chordata; class Aves; order Passeriformes; family Thamnophilidae; genus Poliocrania; species Poliocrania exsul. The sequence goes on along the minus strand of JAWWLZ010000504.1, from coordinate 12,928 downwards.
TCCTGTTGCCATTACAGGAAATATGAACCATTTGAAACTCCTGGATGCTCCTTCCTTCTAAACTGTCACCTCCACACAATGTGACCCCCCCAGTGCTGACTTGTTTTAACTTCTGAACATAAAAGTTTTCATGTGAAACCTCTCTCTTGCTGTCTGCCACGTGCCCTGGCACTGCTGGCACACTCTGAGCTGCAGACAGCTGGTTTATTTGCAGCAAAGTTGGGAACAGAGATGTTTATCCTGAGACAAACTCAGCATCTAATTGCTTGAGCAGTTCCTTGAGACAGAGGGAGCAGCTTGTTGATGACAGAGAGCAGCAGGGAAACCCATTGCTCCTCCATCCTGCCTGTGTTGGAAAAGCTCTGAAGCCACAGAAATTACTGGATTTACATCAGAGGCAGAAAATAGGACAAGCAAACCATTAAAAATAACTTTGACAAAGCTGTGTCTCTTCACTTGAACTTCTGATTATGCCTGGAATATATAAAGCAGCTGAGCTTGAAGGCCTGGGTTTAATGGGATGTTTCCCCAAGGGAAGGTTTGTGAAGGGCTGAAAGGGCCAGTGCTGGGACTCTGCTGGTAGCCACGGGCAGCAGTGCCCAAGGAACACTCTGGTGGGTTGTGGTGGACTCTGTCATGCTGAGGAATCTGTAGTGTTGCCTCCAACTCTGTAACAATAAACCCCCACAGATCTCCCTCTGCCCAGGAACGCTGGTTAAAGCCCCACTGGTGTTCACTGGTGTTCAGGGGTAAAGCAACTGAGCAGAACTACCACGATACAAACACTACCTCCTTTTGGAGGGGTTTTCAGTGTCTCTTGTAGAACCAGCTGCAAGTCAAGGATGAAGGTCTAGATAAAAGAATGAAGTTTGCTGTGTGTTTCCAACTTGAAATTGGAAAAATTGTCCAATACCAAACCAGGCTATGATGAAAAGAGAACTTTGAGATGTACACAATTTGTCACTCTGCTGTAGCCCAGTTTCTGGCTGTTAATGATCCAACCACCAAACAGCTCTGGAACAGATGAATTACTTGGCCTGTCCTCACACTCAGAATGATCTGCATCTTCCTGGCAGTTCCCATCTGGAGGGATTTGTCACTGCTCTTGGGTTCTTCTGCTGTAGTTCTACAACTGTGACCATCACTCTGTGCTCTTAAAGCCAATGGGAACATTTCTCCCCTCTTGAGCATGATTTTTTTTGTCATTTCCACCCTCTTCCAAGCTTAGGCACTCACCTTGTGCTAAATATATTCCACTGAATTGGTTCCTGTGTCCCAGAATAGTGGCTGATGCTCAGGGGAGGACTTTCCCTTCTCTTCCATGGCTAAACAATGAATGGAACAAAAGCTTTTCCCTCTGGACTGAAAAGGGGCCCTTCCATAGGGCAGAAGGGATGAACCACTCCACTGGTTTGCTGTGGAGGAGCCAAGATTTCCCTGAGAGATCAATGTGGATCAATGTGATTGAAAGATGCCTGAGCTTGAGACTGGTCTGGAATAATTCCTATTTAGTCTTTTGTCCCAGGGCCTCTGTGATCTGGACTGAGAGGACTGTGTTAAACTCCTTCTCCTTTGAGATCTCTTCCTGTTCTCAAACACAGCTTCACTCGATTTTCTGGCACAACCTTGTTGAACTCCAAGATCTGCATTCAAAATTAAGGAAAAAAAACCAAACAACCAAGCAACAACCTGTCAAAACCCAGTTTGACTCTTGTATTGAGTGTTCAGCACAGGTTTGGAGTGGCTTAAGGATATTATCCTGATATGGATGGAATGGCACAGTCAGGGGTTGGCAATTCTAATTCCACGACGTCTCTTGTTAACAATATGAATTTATTCATGAGTGTCTCTGGCACACAGACAGAAAATCAATGCAGCTTGTCTGCTGGGATGTGTGTAAGGACATGGGAGGAACACTAATAGATATTACAACCTGCTGCAGAGGCACCTAGAAAGCCAATTAGTATTTACCTCCCTCCTGGAATAAGTTCTGACCCACCTGGGTCTTGCTTTGGTGGATCTGCAGTTCCAGGAGGACCCACCTGTGTGTAACCAAGAGGGAATTGCTTTGCCAACTTGTCTGAAGGGGTTTCATTAGGGTGGGATTTTCAGTTTTAAGGATTTTATCTCACCTGCTTATTACCCAGTAATGTGAACGTGGAGGGAACACTTTGATCTGCCCCAGTTTGGATGTGAAGCTGAGCTGATTTTGGAATCCACACTCTGGGGGAGGTCTGTGGCTTGTTCTAATCCCCCAGGGCATCCTGCAACAAACTCTCTGCATGTTAACATTTATACACAGACCATGTGCTCTGGAAACATGAAAAAAGAGAGAAGTTTCAGAGATTCTTATTATTGCAGTATAAAACATGTCTCACAAAACGTTAGGAAATGTGATAAATCTCAGGAGATGACTTTAAATTATTGGCTTTCAGCTGGAAGACAGGAGGGTTAGATCGGAGAGTGGGAAGAAATTCTTCCCTGGGAGCTGATGAGGCACTAAAAGGGATTTCTCAGAGAAGCTGTGGCTGCCCCAGCCCTGGGAGTGTCCCAGGCCAGGTTGGACAGGGCTTGGAGCAATCTGGGCTGGTGGGAGGTGTCCCTGCCCATGGCAGGGGTGGCACTGGGTGGGCTTTGAGGTCCCTCCAACCCAAACCATTCTGGGATTGAATGAAATTCTGTCTTGCTTGGTGCAAAATATAAATTTCCTGAGTGGCACCAGCCTGTTCATGTTCCAGGACAGATCCCTGAGTGCTCAGCAAGTGAGAGGCAGCCCCTTCTTGTGCCTTCTCCTGGAATGGCCTCATGCAACACAACCTTTAAACCCCAGGAAAGAACAGACTTTGCAGGCAGGGAAACCAATCTCAGTGACAGCCTCATCCATGTGAGGGGCAGATCTCTTGGCTCAACCCCCCCACTCCTCTGGCAGAAGCTGTTGCTGTCCTTGGAGGGTGGAATTGCAGCCCATGGATCCTCCCAGCCCTGTTTTCTTCCTTGGCTGCTCAGTGTGAGTTTGCCTTTCATCCCAAGGTGATACTTGCCCTGCTCACTCACGCAGCACATCTTTCACTTGGCTGGGGCTGCTTTATCATGTTTCTTCTTGCTCCCTGGGTGCACTTGAATGTATTTATTTCCAATTTCCAATTGTAATGCAGTCTTTAAGATGCCTGCTGGATCCATGATTACCAGCCCGTGTTTCACTGTGGGTTTGTCCTCTCTGCTGCCTCAATAAACTGCTTTTTTGGGGAGAAACCAAGCAGAGACTTGAGAATTCATTAAGACACAGTGCAAAGGCAACATTTCCTGTGACATTTAGGTTTTTTGCACTTCTTTTGGTCTACTCTACACTAAAATCCGACCTGGATGATAAATATTTTACCTCTAACTCCAAGGCATCATAAAAAAATAATGATGTGAGAGTAAACTGGGGCTGCAGCAATCTCATTGGTCCAGAGAAGTTTGAGATTTACTTTGTCTTCCTCAAAACAAGACGTTTACTCTCTAGATGGCAATTTGGGAGATCCTGAAGTCAATGAAAGTGATAATTGCAAGGTGGTGACAGCAAAGAAAGAAAAATAGCTGTGTTATTCCTCACAGCTGCCTCCTTGCCCATGGCCCAGCAGGAGCTGAGCTGTGCCAGCCTCAAACATGTCGGGAATGGCAAATACAACCAGCACTTGGGACCCTGGTGGGGAAGGTAAGAGGGCTCGAGTCAGCTTTGTGTCTGCTAAAACTCATCCTGCATAAATCACTTCCCATGCCTGAGCTTCTCATTCAGATGCAAATCCACAAACCCTCAGGTGCTGTAAAGACAAAGTCGCTGGGAGGTGAAGGATGGGGAGGAACAGGTTGTGGGGGGCAGAGAGGAAGGGGAAATACTCAGGGAAGAGTGTCTGGGTGTGAAGGGCAGGGGAAAAAAAAGAGAGGATATATTAGAAATGTGATGAATAATCCTCAGTCTGTCTCTGGAAGTGTCCAAGGCCAGGTTGGACAGGGCTTGGAGCACCCTGGGCTGGTGGGAGATGTCCCTGCCATGGCAAGGGTGGCACTGGGTGGGCTTTGAGGTCCCTTCCCACCCAAACCATCCTGTGATTCCACAGTAGCAAAAGAACAGGGAGGTCACAGGGATGGACCTTTAGGATAAACTTTCCTTTGAGCTACTTGTTGCTGTTAAATGAAAGGAAAAGTGAGATTTTCCTCTGCAGACAAACACCATCTGAGGCCGCAGCAATATTTAGTTTTGCTTTATTTTTATGCTGCTCTCTCTTTTTTCCCTTGTCTGGAAGGACAGGGACAGACACCTGATCCTCCCTGCAGGTGACTGAGTGACTGAGGAGCAGAGTCCTGGGCTCGGGAGACTCTGAGTTGATGTCAGTGAAGCTCTGAATGGAAACACAATTTTGTCCTTCCACGGTTACAAGATCAGGGCACTGGTTAATTTTGACTATACTTTTTCCCCAAATACCTGAGGCCTATTTTCTGTTCTAAATTAAGTCAAAGACATGAAATAACGCTGATGTAAGTGGGATTACCTCAGACCTACGTGAATGCACTGCACTCTTAAAGGGGTTTAACCTTATTATAAAAATAAGCATTTCTGCCAAGGGGTGTTGGGTTTGAGTTGGTGGAATGCAAACCTGCAGGAAATGAGAATTAAGAAAGGATCTTTTCCTTTTCCTCTGTAAAATACAGCACCTGAGTCTGGGCCATCTGATGTGTGCAGAGCCCCATTTAATTTCACACATCAGGACCAACATCAGAGTAGCTTTGTGTTTATGCAGCTATTCCCACAACGATAAAATATGATATTTCCACAGTGATATAAATCCACAGAGATGGTCATTCCTGCAAGACTCTGTTTGTAGGTGCCTGGATTTTATCTGCAGAGAGGGAGTTGTGCTCCCACAGCCTCCCCCAAGCAGAGAGGAACCACCATCTGCTACGAGAGTGAGGGACCATCTCTGCTCTGGAAATATGGACTATCCCTTTAAAAAGCTCTCAGGCTGCCTGACCTCACCGCAATAATGCACCCATTAGCTCATCCTGGCCAACTTCAGGCTGTTCGCTGAGAGTTTGCTCAGCACATTGTTAGGTCAGAACTTGTTTAAGGGCTGTTATGTAAATTCTGGAGGATTCATTTGTTGCTCTGATAAAGTTAAGGAGGATGAGGAACTTGCTTTTGAAAAAAATGGATTTTAAACACAAATAATGCGTTCTAAATTGCTTTTCTTATCTCAGTCAACTTGCCTGAAATACGGACTTGGGCTTGTTGGCACTAAAAGCCTGGAGAGCTTGGCGGGGCTCTGCAGGGGAGATGGGCTTTGTCCCTGCCCTTGGAGCCCGTGGATCATGTCGATGTTGTTATCACTGTCATTGTCATCATCAAAGATGATGCAGGCGAAGACGATGATGATGACGACATCGACAACGATGAAGATGATGATGATGACAATGATGAAGATGATAATAGTGACGATGATGATGAAGACAACAACAATGACAATGAAGACGATGACAGTGATGAAGACGATGATGAAGATGGTGATGTCAATGACAAAGACAACAATGACAACAATGATGATGTCAACAACAAAGATGACAAAAATGTTGATAATGATGTCAATGATGATGATGACAACAACGACGAAGATGAAGATGATAACAACATTAATGAAGATGATGACGACACTGATGACACCGATGACGCCGTCAATGATGAAGACAATGATGATGACAATGACAATGATGGCGATGACGATGATGGCGATGACAATGATGACAATGACAAAGGCGATAATCACGAAGACGACGATGACGATGTCAACAACAAAGACGACGATGAGGACAAGGTTGATGACAATGATCAAGATGATGACAACAGTGATGAAGATCACAACAACGATGATGACGAAGACAACAATGATGAAGACGATGACAATGATGAAGACGACGACGGAGACAAAGATGATGAAGATGAAGACAACATCAACAATGACGAAGACGACAACGACAATGCTGACGCTGAAGATGCCAATGATGAAGCCAAAGATGCTGATGATGAAGCCAACGATGACTACGATGATGATCATGATGAAGATGACGCAATTAACTGAGAGGCATTTCTGCACATCTCAGGATTCCTTCTCCCCAAAGCATCTTGGGGTGTCCTGGGTCATCTCACTAAACCGTTTCACTGCATTTACTAAGGCAAAGTTCACAGTTAAAGGTGTAATTCCAATTGAAATTTTCCATTCTGTGGCGATTTAAACATCACCTAAAAATGTGATGGGGAACTCTATTTAGACCATATTTTGTCTTGTTATTAAGCTCATTTGTTTATCCAAAATTAAAAAAAAATAGTTGGATTTAATGTAAAAAACTTGGGTGCACATCTGACTTTTTCCAGCAGTCCCAGACACAGCATGTCTGCATAATGTGGTTTAACACCCTTGGACACACAGAGGGAGCTGAAAGAGGAGGAAAGGCTCATGTTGAGGCACTGACTTCCTGGTGGAGTCCTGTGAGTGCTTCCCAGGTTGTGTCTGATGCCATTTACCTGTTACAGGAGCACAGAACCTCTTTGGATCAGTATTTAAAATAAAATGCTTTCCCAGAAGCACCTTCTCATGCTGCAATAAAAGCACCTTTATCTTACTTATATCCATGAAACACTGCAAGGAACTTCTAAAGGTCTTTTCCTCCTGGAGTTCATGGTGAAAGTTCAGCTCTATATTAATTCCCTGAATATTTAAAAAGAAATAAATTCCCTACTAAATGTGTCTCTGTACGGCGAGAGGAACATAAAAATGACTCAAATATAAAAATAATGGCACTCAAAGGTTCCTTTCCCACCTTCTTTCAGGACTCTTTAGTAGAGTGAGTTGGATGTGCAAGAGGAGGGTTTGGGGGGTTTGTTTGTGTGTGCACACAGAGATGGAGCCCAAGAGCTGCACAAGTCCTGGCACATCCATCACTCACAGCCTGGCAAAGCCTCCACAGGGTGGCACAGGGCAAGGAAGGCAGGAAAAGTTCCAGGGAAAGACCAGAAATACCAAACAATCCATCTGAAAGGCTGTTTAATAGAGAGGAACATCATCTGTAGGGCTTCTGTCAAATGGGGATAAACATGAAAACATCTCAGGGTGAAAGTCAATATTGTTGTTGGTTCCTCCTGCAGTTCTGTCTCCTGAGATCTCTCAGATCTGGTTCTGCCAAGCACTTTCCTGATGATAATTATTTTCTGGAGTAACTTGCAGGGTTTAGTGAGGATTATTTTGTTAAGCTCTATCACAACTGTACATTCAAGAGGCTGCTTTTTTTTGTTCTTAGTGTAGCAACGTTTCAATCAGAAAACATTTTGTTCCTGGTCTCCTTTTTTTTAAAGTTGTTATGACACATCTTTCAAATCTCATATTGGAAGTCTAAAGTAAAAAATACTGCAGGGCAAAGGATTAGCACAAGGTTTTTGTGTCATGAAATTGGAATGTAGCAGATAAATTTTATATTTTTTTTTTAAATTTCACAGAATTTCTATCTTGCTTTATCAAACTCATTTCTTTCTTACTTTATTCCTTCTTCTTTGTGCTGTGTGGTCTTGGTTGGCTTGGAGGTATTTTGTTTGTTGCTCTGTGCAGGTTCTGTGCTGGAAATATTCTAATTTAGTCGTATCTTATGTAAATATTCTGAAGGATGGAGTGTTTACCACAATGTTAACAACTTGTTCAGTGATTAACTGCTTAGCATAAAAACTTTGCACATTTCCTTCACATTTTATTTTTGTAGCTTTTGCTTTCAACCACAGCTCTTGCTCTCTGACAAATTAAAGAGCTGAGAACACAGAACTCATCTTGATGAGGTTCTCCACAAGCTGCAGTGGATTAACCAGAGGGTTAAGCTGGGTTTAAGTGTGGTGGCACCCAAGGAGGTCTTTGGTGTGACCTGCCATGGCTTCACTCTTGTGTGAACATCTCAGAAGAGCCCAAATAGAACCATAGAATGGTTTGAGTTGGAAGAGACTTCAAAGCCCACCCAGTGCCACCCCCTGCCATGGGCAGGGACACCTCCCACCAGCCCAGGGTGCTCCAAGCCCTGTCCAACCTGGCCTGGGACACTCCCAGGGAAGGGAATTCCACAACTTGGACGTTCCCTGGTGCTGGAGGTCTCTGTCCAGGTGTTTGATGACACCTCCAAGCTCTGGATGGTGCAGCTCTGAGTCTGAAGGGGCACTGAGGGGCAGGGAATTTATCCTCCTCCAAAGGAGGAGCAGAGTAGGGCTGAGACATTCCCAACAAGTTCTCAGCTGCTGGTTTGGGGTCCAACCTTCTCTGTGTCCTCAGCTCAGAGCCACATTATCCAGCTCTAAAGTGCTTTAGACTTTGCTCTCAGGGGCTTTGGAATTTCCTTGCTTTCACTCAGACACTTTAAATGTTTGTTTAAGCTGAGACCATCAAGTGTGTATAATCTTCTCATCTCACAGTCTCGTTTTAACAGACTTAGTTCCAGCTTTTAATTCCATTTGGCTTCCAGTTCGGGATGGAAATTGTAAACTTTGTATGTCAGGATGTAGAAAGGAGGCACCAAGAGCCACCTTTGCTTTCAAGAAGGTTTATTTTAGTTTCCACTCCCCTCTGGCTACAAACAGAGCAGGACAAGGACTAGAGGGAGCTGTTGTTCACAAATCAGCCACAAAGAAGCTCCATTATCGTTTATTCAGGAAAAAAACAACTCTAAACTACTGTTTTCACAGTTCAAAATATGTGGCAATAGCTCGGAGGGCTGGGGGATAATTAATTAAGTGGAGGGGGATAGAGGGTAGATTATTAAATGGAGAGGGGAAGAGAGTAGATAATTAATTGGCAGGGGGATAGAGAACAGATAATTAATTAAGACAGAAATATGGACTACCTGGTCTAGTGGAAGCAAATCTTTGAGTTATACCAGAGGGAGAGAGAGAGAGAGAGAGGGAGGGAAGGAAATGTGAGAACAAGTGGAAGACTGAATTTATCTGTCCTGTGGTTTAAAGGTGTAAATGGATATATTTTTCTGGAAAACATTCTCATTTCACTTTTAGAACAGCAGAACAAATGTCTGGACAAACAGTTTGCTCTGGAAGTTAAAAGTACTGAAGCTTTGTGGGAAAGGGATGATGAACCAGGAGATTGTTCCAGTCATTGAGGGCTTCTGAATGAGCTCAGCCACCAGAAGAAAGTTAATTTAACAAACAGACTTGTTTCTCCTGGAAATCAGCATTAAACAATGCAAAGAGTCTGAATCCCCACCAAATAGTTTCAAAGTCAGATAAACAGAAATATCTGGAGGGTAAACTTTGTTTCATGAAAAGCTGCCTGATGTAAAAGACTTATCAGGTGGGATAATACACGAAATATGTACAAGGCAAATATATCTGTTGGCACAGGAGTCCCCTGGTACAGTGACATAAAACATCCACATATCTCAGGGGTTATCTGGCAGGACTCCTGTTGAACTCTCCCAGCTCTGGATGTCTCTGTCTGTCATTGTTTGGGGCATAAACGAGCTGGGAGCTGCTCAGCTCACCACCCTTTCCTGTGCCACCCTGAGCAAACACAGCCCTGGCTGTGGGCTCAGCCTGCCAGGAGGGAAGGGCTGGATCTGGCAGGAACTCAACCAGAGGGGGTTGGATTGTTTGTTCCTCTAGAACCAGGTTCAGTCACAGAATCCCAGACTGTTCTGAGTTGGAGGGACCCCCAAGGATCATCGAGTCCAACTCTTCAGTCAATGGCCCACACAGGGGATTGAACCCATGACCTTGGCATTATTACAACCAAGTTTTAACCAACTGAGCTGATCTCAAGGTCGTACTCACACCAAAAGGCTTCCTGGGAGATCGCATCCCTTGCAACTCCATCAAAACCAGCATGTGTAGACATTTATTTGCTTCTCATTCATGGCTTTATTTTCAGGAATGCAAAATAGGCTTTATAGAATATGTGAGCTCATTATAGAATGATTTGGGTTGGGAGGGACCTTCAAAGACCACTTAGTCCAACCTCAAGGGCTTTATGAACTTTGTATTTTAGTCAAAGGTGTAAAATCAGAACATTTGGATATTCATGCATTAAATATCAATAACCTGTTGATTTTCGGTGTGGACACACATCAAAATTGCTCTTTATTCCTTCTTTATCTGCCATATGCACAAAGCTAAAAATTATTTCCTGGAATAGATTTTTATTTAGCAAAGAATTTGCTTTGTGGAGGAAGTTTTCCTCAATATGCTGAGCTGGAGAGGTGGCCTTGGCCTGTCCTGTGACACCAGAACCACCATTTTCCCTGGGAACTCTCCAGGTGAACCTAAAAACACCACTGAGGGACTGAGCAGTGACAAGGAAATCCTTCTAGACATGTAATTGTCTCAGTTCATTTCTTAAATGGATTGATTGCCACTCAAAGACAAAACATATTTACACAAAACCATCCTGAGCAAAGTGGCCTTACAAAGTAGAGCTTAGAGGAGCCATCAGAGGACAGAGGGTGCATTTGTGGCAATATTTTGTTCAGATTTGAGCTTTTGAAGCACCTCCATGGGACAGCACCCACTCAGATTCCTTCCAGGTGGAATTCCACAGGCTCCAGCTGCTCCCCAGCATTCCTGGCCTTGATCAGCTGAGCCAGAGGCAGAAAAATCCCCTTTAAAAGGCCCAGAATGTGGATGTCACATCCTTGACTCCAACCTGACTCCTGTGGAGATGTCACCCAGAGTCACCCAGAGACCAGTGTGGAATGGGATGAGGAACTTCCAGGGAAGCAGAGCCAGCCAGGAACCCTTTTCTGACCTCACCAACTCTTGGATGTTCTGTTTTGCCTTGGTCTTCTCTGCTCTCCACATCACAATAGTTTTGGGGCAGGGAGGGGAATTCTGCCCCTGGAAACACGATGGGAAAACGAGTCAGAAAGGATGAATGTGCCTCCTTTTTTCCCCCACTCCACTGAGGATGGCAGCAGAACCACCAAAACAGCAGCCAGGTTGGGAGGGGAGCACTGGATGAAAATTACTGTCAGAAATAAGCAGCAAAATCCAAATCCGACCATGGTGACAGCAATGTCACTGCAAAGGGACAGTGTCACACTCCTGGGCACAACACCCACCCTGCTGCTGTGTGCCAGCTCCAGGTGGCACTGCTGTGCCCTGCAGAGCAGGACAGCCTGAACCCAGCCCACCTGAGGAACATCTGCTGTGTTTCCCAGCGCTTTGGGAATGGCTCTGACCTACATGGAGCGACCTGATTTGAGAACAGACTCGGCCACATCAAGGGTGTTTCCCCCACAGATTTAATTTCACATTGTGGAAGGCACAGGTTTCCACATCACAAACACAGCAACTCACGCCTTTATCCCTCCCTGGGAATGATGTCCCATAAAAACCTTGGGAAAGCTTGGAAGCAACATCCCAGCTCCATCTTTTCCCCAAGTGGTTTAGCACACAGGCTGCTCACTCAGGGTGTGGGAGAGCTGGGGTTGTGTCTCCATGGGAACACTCCAACCACCAAACTCTTGTCTCTGGAGGGAGGGCTGGAGTTCTCTCCAGTTCTCTCCAGTTTTCCAGCCTCCAGACTTCCCTTTCCATGGAGTGTAAACAAATCCTGGTGAGGAGGAAAGTTCATCCCCCTGTAGTTGGGGACTGGCAGAGCAGTGGAGAGATCTTGGTTTCAGGAGACTGGAACGGAATTTTCTTCCCTCTTTTCCTGCCTCAGTGACATTTCCTCCCTGAAATTCCATTTCCCAGGCACGTGGGTTGGGAATGTGTCATGTTTGAAGCTTTGGAGAGGGTTTAGGCACAAGGAAGAAATGCAACCATCCTGAGTGCTCAGATGTTGTGTTGTTTGGCCCTCCTGGGAACTTCACCAGAAGATTCAGCCCTCCTTGCCTTTTATTTTCTGGTAAATCCATCCATAAATGATCTTTTCCCAAAGAACTCCTTGTGTTAATACACTTGGCCCATTTTCCTGATGTCTAAAATCTATCCCAGAACATTCAAGGGTCCTTTGGATTAAGACAAGAGCTCTGTGAAGTCACCAAGGAATGTTTTGGAAAACAGATTAACCTTTGCCATGAGTCTGGAGGAATCTCCCACCCTGATGAGAGATGCAGCTCTGGGGCTTCAGGTTTAATGCATTTTCACTCTGGGAATCTCCTCCTGGTGCTGACAGCTAAGGGAAGACAGGCCATGAGCAGCAAAAAGCTCAGAGATGCTGATTTTAGCAGATTCAAAGGAGTTTGGGAAATAGTGTGGTGATTGCAGCAGAAAATTTGGTGTTCTGGGGTAGTTTTGGGGAAGGGACTCCCTGTGACACACAATGAGCTGAGCATCCTGTGGGTGGAGGAAACAAGTAGATGAGATATCAGTTTTCCCCTTGTGTGGGGTTTTTATATAATTAGACCCATTCTCTGTCCTGCTCTTGTTGTCTCAGATGTGCTAAGAGGAATTTTCCCTGTGTTGTGATGTGATCTCATGTCTGAGTGTTTATAATCCGAATTTTTTCATGAGGTGCATCACATGATGCAAAGGTTAATCCACTGAATGACTGAGCTCACCACTGAGGAGAAGAATTATCCTGCCTGGTGATGCAATAACCTTGGTAAACATAAATACCAAACACTGCAGTGGTTTATTGGAGCTCACCTTTGTGCTTTTTCACCCTGGAGAAAAGAAGGTTTAGAGGTGACCTAATTGTGGCCTCCCAAACCTCAAGGAGCCTGTAGGAAAGATGGAGAGAGACTTTTAGAAGAGCATGGAGTGGTAGGACAAGGGGAATGGCTTCTCCTGGCACAGGGCAGGGTTAGGTGGGATATTAGGATGGAATTCTTGGCTGGGAGGGTGGGCAGGCCCTGGCACAGGTGCCCAGAGAAGCTGTGGCTGCCCCAGCCCTGGGGGTGTCCCAGGCCAGGT
>JAWWLZ010000503.1:0-16765 GCA_035041345.1 Poliocrania exsul | reverse complement strand
AAACAAAATAAAACAAAATAAAACAAAATAAAACAAAATAAAACAAAATAAAACAAAATAAAACAAAATAAAACAAAATAAACAAAATAAAACAAAACAAAATAAAACAAAACAAAATAAAACAAAACAAAATAAAACAAAACAAAATAAAACAAAACAAAACAAAACAAAATAAAATAAAACAAAATAAAAATTATAATGATAATAAATCTCCTACAAGTCCTTATTCACCATTGGCCTATAAACAATTTCAGCTCATTTAGAGCCTTTTTGTGAGTGAGATTTATTTAATCCTCAGCAAGGACATGAATTATTAGTATTTAGTAATTACCAAAAGGGAAAAAATTGCCAATAATGCCCCCACTACTTTAGCATTGCCAGTGAGATGTTCCTGCCCACCAGAGGCCTGAGAGTGAGGATTTCTGGCTCTGTAGGACACAAAACCTGCTCTTAGTGCACACAATTACAAGCAATTAAAGGCTTTGTGTGGATAAAATAACACCAAGTTATTGTGGCTGGAGCAGGACAAGTTTAGAGACATCAGGAAAAAAATGAAATAAAATTCCCAGCGAATCTGAGAAAAAATCCTTCTTGTCCCCTGCCCAGGGGGATTTTACAGCAAAAAAAAAGAGGGGAAAATACACTTGAGTCTTTGCAGAATTTGAAAAGTGGGAGAGCAAGAGAAGGAAAGGAGAGAAGTGAAGCCCAACAGAGGGTGGGTCTGACCTTACCGTGGTGGCACCGAGTGAGGAGGGACCGAATGAGGCAAAAAAACCTCATGGAAAAGCAGCAAAATGGCCCAAAATGGCCCCAAAATACCCCAAAATGCCCCGTGTGGCTCCCAGAGCCCTCTGGGGGGTCTCTCCGGGGTACCCAGGCCAGGGATGCCCAGGCAGGTGCCCACCTGGTCAATCATCCCCCCATTCCTGGTGCCCAGGCCTTGGGAGAAGGGAGAGAATGAGCAGAGAGGGTGGAAAACAAGGAACTTCAATCAGCTCCTCCCTCCTTCATTTAACAGCCCACTAATTAACTTTGTACCTGCACTCCCCTCCTTTGCCCTCCCCTCCCCTCCTTCTCCCCAACTCACCCCCAAGCACAACCTCAACCCCTGAAATTGGGGTTCAAGCAGCCCAAAGTGGGAATATTGAGATGCCCAATTTTTATTTTTTTATTTTTTTTTTTAAGAATTCATCTCCAAAAAATAAATAACCTGTTAGTTAAGGTCAAAAACCCCTCTAAGGTGTTAGTTAAGCTGAAGGGCTGAGCCTTAATCAATAGTGCCGAGCAGGGCAGGAACAAAGCAGGTGAAATTCAAGCCTTTTTATCTGGGAGCTCCATCAGATAAAGGCTCTACCTGGAGTTTGAAAGGCCAGGAATAAAAAGCTTAAAAGTCTCCATGTAAACCAAGTTGTGCTCTGGGCTCCTCCTCCAGCTCAGGTTATTGTGCCCCAACCTGAGCTAAGCCCCCAAACCCCACTTATTGCACTTCACACTTGGGCAGAGCCATTAAAAAAAAAACAAACAATAAAAAAACCAACAAAAAACCACAAAAAAACCCCCAAAAACACAAAAAAAATCTAAACAAAAAACCCAAAACAAAGCAAAACAAAACCCCCCAAACAAAAAAACCAAACAAAAAACTAAAAAAACCCAAACAAAACCAAACAAAACCAACTAAAAACCAACAAAAACCCCCAACAACAAACCAAAAACCCCCAACCAACCCAAAGTATTTAAAGCAAAAAGTTCGTCCCAAACAGAAAATGGAATTTCCTGCGACTCCTTTCCCCCAAATGGTGAAAATGTTCTAATTAATTGTTTTGCAAAGAAAAGCTCTCAGAAAGGACCATCTGGTCCCACTTTCTGGCCAGTTTGGATTTGGGGAATTTGAAATCTCAGTTCGATTTTTACCTTCTTATTAAAAATGTAACAATTTGTCATTTTGGCCTTTTCCTGCATTTTTTAGACTAAAACCCCATTATTTTCTACATAAATAAACCATCTCAAAAGAGAACTTTAAAACTTCCACGAAAATCCTGTTGTGGTGACTTTCAAACCCCATCATTAGCTGATATTTTAATATTTTAATTTTAAATTAATTTTTATTTATAACTTTAAAATTTTTCTTTATATTTTAATATTTTATTTTAATATTTTAATGTGTGTTGATTTGGATTAAATCAAAAGTGTTATTTCAGGGAGGGTTTTTCTTACTTTTCTGAATTAAATATTTCTCCATTTTTTTACAGCAAGAGCTACTTTTTCACATTTATTTTATTTTTCCCCCTTATTTCATTCAAAGGTTGGACTTGATGATCTCGGAGGTCTTTTCCAACCTGGATAAATCTCTGATTTATCACTCAAACCTCGTCCAACTCCTTCCCTGCCTGCACCAATATTTAATATTCACATATTCAATACATTTTAACCAGCACAAGACTTTCTGGAAGATGCCACATTTGGAAATGGTGAATTTTAGTTTTCCTGAAAGGTATTAAAGCAATTTGTGCTCACAATTAGCAGGGGAGTAACTCAATTCCTGGGAGAAATCCCTGGGTGGAATGAGGAGATTGAGCCCCAGGTTTAACTCATAGTTTCCATTCAGAGGATTTTCTGTATTTCTGTATATTTCTATAATTTTCTATGGTGAATATAATATAATAAATATAATATAATAAATATAATATAATAAATATAATAAATATAATATAATTAATATAATATAATATAATATAATATAATATAATAAATATAATAAATATAATATAATATAATAATATTTTCTTGCCTGATTTTATTTGCCCAAATACCCCAAAGTGTCTTAACAGCCCAAATTCTTATTCAGTAATAATTTCTAATAATATTAATACTTCAAGAGTTAATAATAGCTAAAAATATAGTTAATAATGCCTCTTAATTGATGAATTTTCAAAGTGATTTGGACACCCACAAAGCAACTTAAAACAGGCAGCAAAACAACTAAAAAGGCCGAAGCCACTCCTGAATTTGCCAGTTTAAAATTCAATGTTCAGACCTTTAAAATTCAATGTTCAGATGTTTAAAATTCAGTGTTCAAATGTTTAAAATTCAATGTTCAAATGCTTGTTTTTTGTGGGCAGCCAGAGCAGCACAGAATTCTCTGTATTGAACCAAGAAGGAAACTGATCTTTTGTTCCAGAGGAGTCTGGAATAAAAATATTTCAATCACAGGTTTCTTTCAAGGAAAAGTCAAATCAGCTGAATTTGCAGCCTTGCAATTACAGGGGAAACAGCAGGAAAAAATAAAAATCAGGAATTGTGCTCACTGAGAACAAGGGGGAGAAGAAACTGGGTGGTTTTCCATGGATTTCTGGCAAATCTTTTTTAAAAAGAGCTCTTAGAGACCTCGAAATTAAAGAAGTCGAAGAGTTCAGGACAAGTCAAAGAGTTTGGGACAAGTCAAAGAGTTCAGGACAAGTCAAAGAGTTTGGGACAACTCAAAGAGCCTTTCTGGGTCCAGCTTTGCCTCCGTGTTCTTGGAAAGGAGGATCCTCTCTGGGCCCAAATGGGGGATAATTTTGGTGTTGAGAACTTTCTAGAAGGTTGTTTTGCCCAAGGGGAGGAGGAAGGAGGGAGCAAACATTTCCTGCTGCCTCCTCCGTGTCTGCAGAGCCCAAACCCCGTCCCTGATCCCACCTGGAGGTCCACAAGGAGCCTCCAGGCTCACAAACCCCCTTGCCCCGATGGTCCCACCGCCATCACCTCCTGGTGGTCCCTCACCCAAGGACAAGGAGGGGCTTTGGAGGTGCCTCAATTCACACTTCAAAGAAAAGAAAATGAAGCAAAACCTCTTTGTTTTGTCTTCACTCCTCGTTTCGGTGTCCAACTCCAGGCTGGGGCAGGACCAGGAGTGGAACCAGCACAAAGCTCAGTGAGGTTGGTTTTGTGATGCACCAAAAAAAAGCCAAAAAAACCCCCCCAAAACCAAGTCTGAGGTAAGAAAAGAATCAACAAACCCAACCAAAATGGCTCCTCCTGCCACAGGAGGAACTCGAGGGCTCCGGCAGGGCCAGGTCGTTCTTTCACCTCCCTTGGGTGAAACAAAAGTGCTGCTCCAAAAGTTCCAAATCTGCCTCTTGCCTTCCCTTTATCTGAACCATCAGTTTGGGCTCCAAAGGAGCAGGAAAAAACCCCCCCAACTGGGCAATAAAACACATTGAAACGCTGCTTAATTAAAAACCTAATTGAAACGTGGCAGTCTGAAAAGGAGCCGCCAGCAAAGTCACCTTTAGAGCCCTCCCTGCCACCACCAAAGCTGCCCAAACCTCTTTTAAATACAAATATCCCCCCTCTGAAATTTTAGCCTGGTTTTAGGTGGCTTTTCTTGGAACTTGAAGGAGGTTTTTGGGTGCCATGTCGGTGAAACCAGCTCTGCCCCCACGACTCCCTCTGCTCCCCTTCCCTCTCCTGCCTCCACCTGCCCTGACTGGTTTGGCCAGTTGGCAAAGGAACGTTTGAATTCATGGGGCTGCTTTTCCCCCTCCCCCCAGCCCAGCAGACAAAACCTGAGCTGGGGAACAAAACCCTCTTTAATCCACCTGGGGAGAAAGAGGGAGGAAGAGAAAAGAGGACAGAGCCTTCCAGAGAGCGGAGAGGAGAGGAGAGTTTGGATGGAGAGGCAGGAAAGGCATTAAGGTTGTTGTTCTTCACGCCATTCCGTCCCTTTCCCCGCAGTACCTGCACACCGTGGCTTACCAGGACCAGAACAAACACACCCCAAGCAACTTCAGTGCTGGAAGCACAACCACCTTCTCCCAAACCAAGAGCAGCCTTCAGAGTGGGTCAGAAAAAGGACCTGGGACGAGCTGCCAGGCAAGAGTTTTCCTCTTCTGCGTCCGAAGGGAAAGGCTTTCGCCGCCGGAGTCGCACCAAGGAAACGGAGAGAAAAATAGAGCTGGACCTGGAAAAACAACACCCTGCCCCACTGCAGGAAGGGCTGGGATAAAGCTGAGGTGGGAAAATAAAAATAAAAATAAAAAACCCCCAACAAAGAAAGGAGCCCAGAGCAAGGCAGGGCTCGGCTCCACTGGCAGCAGAGCCTGTTGGGGCTGGAATTGAGGAGAGACGGGAGAGCGTCTCGGGCTCGGCTTACATGGAGCCCGTGGGCCCTCCCTGCGCAGGTGCATTCCTGCCCACAGCCAATCCCTGCCCCTCTCCCTGCCAACAGGTGTGTCCTGGCCTTTGGGAGCGGCCCAGGAGAAACCGCCTCGTGCTGCGCTTGGCCGAGCCTTGCTGGGCCTCTGGAGGGGCTGCAGAGCCCCCAGCCCGGCTCAGCAAAGCCTGGCACGTGCCCTGAGGGCAGGGGGGTGGCACTGACCCTCGGGGTGTGTCATGGGGTGGGTGGGTTGGAGGGGACCTTAGAGGTCACCTGGTTCCAACCCAACACCTTCCACCAGCCCAGGTTGCTCCAACCTGACCTTGGACACTCCCAGGGATGGAGCAGCCACAGCTTCTCTGCCCAACCTGTGCCAGGCCCTGCCCACCCTCACAGGGAGCAATTTATTCACAGTATCTGATCTACATCTACCCTCTCCCAGCTCAAAGCCATCCCCCTTGGCCCTTGCAAAAAGTCTCTCTCCAGCCTTCTCAGGACCCCTTTAGGTTCTCCAAGGTCTCCCCACCCAGAACCTTCTCCTGTCCAGGCTGAACATCCCCAGCCCTCACCCTCCTGCTACACACCCTCAAGTCCTGCCCAAGAGCTGAGGCCTAAGGGCAACCAAGAGCTCAGGACGATGGGTTGTTCTTCCCTCACTTTAAATTCAACCCTCCCCACACCCTCCCATTGCAAACCAAATTCCATTTGCCAACTTCCAAACCAATTTGCTGAACTGGTGTGTTAAAAGCCAATCAGCTGGTCAGTCCATCAGGATGGGACTCAGAGAATCAGAGATGAGATTATTTAAGTGGAACTCTCCGAGTTCCTCCATTGCAGGGACATCCATGGGCACCAGGAGTGATTCCAGAGGTCTTTTGTCCCAGAAATCCCATTTTTGATGTGGATCCATGTGAAGAACACAACGTGGTTTTGAAAGCCTTGAAGGGGGTGAAAAAGGGGTTTGGCAGAACTGAAGCCCAGTTCTTAGAAGCAGAGCATTTAAAATAAAAGAATTAAATAAAATAAAAATATTTCTAAATCTTGTTGGATAATTAAAATCACCCCCTTCAAAGGAAGTTTTGGAAAATTCTAATCAGCGTCAGGAAAATAGAAAAACAACTGAAATGTTTTCTCCTTGTTATGAAGGAAACACTCCCATTTCCCATGGAAGATGGTGCTCACCAAACAACAAATTATCCTGCTAATTAGCCCAACTGGCAGAAGAATTCCCCTGAAACACAACTCATGCTCAGAACCAGCTCAAGGGAGGCCTTGGAAAGCTTTGCTTTACTCATTCTGGTTTCTGCTGCCAGGCTGTCCCAGCTGGCACCTCCGTACTGGCACCAGCTGTGCCCCTGAGCAGCTGCCTCTCCCCCTGCCCCTCCGTTTCCTGCAGCTGGAGCTCCCAGACACACAGTTTTGCCTGGGACAAGCCTGAGCCACAGAGTTTTGGAGAAGGAATCAGTGGATTTGCATCTGTGTGCCCGTCCTGGCCTCTCACCCTGAGCCATTTGGTTGCACAGATTTGCATAGGACATGCCTGGCTGGTGCCCATCCCAAACCCTTCTCTGCCCCATCAATCCATCTCCACGAGCCTCTTGGACCTTCCTTCAGGATTGTTCCAAGCCCATCTCTTGCACATTATGAGGTGCTGGTCAGAAACTTATCCTGCCCTACCCACCCATCTCCACGAGCCTCTTGGACCTTCCTTCAGGCTTGTTCCAAGCTCATCCTTTGCACATTTTGAGGTCCAGATCAAAGACTTATCTGATGTCTGTATTGAGAGAATTATAATAATTTTGTCTTCAAAGCTCTTGGATGGCTCTGAAGCTCCCACTTCAACCCCCCTGTGTGGGGCTGTCACTGCCCTCTCATCCCTCCTTGGGAACAACCTCAGGGCCTGGATGTTTTTCAGCCCACCAGCACAAGGTCCACGTGCCTGACAAGGGTCAGGATGCAGCTTGGAAACATTTCCAGAGGAGGAGTCAATTGGTTTAGATTTGAGGGCTTGAATGGAGAGATGAGGAGAACTGAAGGGATTTGCTGGCAGCCACATTTTAAGATTATAAATAATAATATCCTGGCTGGCCTCAGAAGGGCCCAAGTTTTCAATAAATGATTTACAGAGCAAGAACATTAAGCCAGAGCAGCATTTCATGGGGTACAAACACAGCAGATGACTAAGCCATACAATTCCTGCTGTGCCTTATCATCATCTGCTCTGTTGAGTTTCTCTTCTAATAAAGAAAATAGGAACCAAATCTTTTTTCTGGTGCTTGCAGAGATGAGAATTCCCAAGGGCTTTCTGATCTGGGAACACCAGCCCTGAGATTTCATTCCTGCAAGATGCATTTCTGCTGCAGGTGGAGGGTTTGCACTTCAAAAAGCCTCCTGAAGTGCAGCAGAGGAGACCTGAGGATGGACTTTTTCATCTCTGCACAGATTCATGGGGTGCCATTGCACTCACTGCCAAAAGGTTCAGTTTTGTGCTTAGCAAATGTTCAGTTTTGTGCTTATCAAACCAGCTCTGGGTGGGCCATCAACAGCAAACCAAACCCCCACCTCAACAATCCTCCCTCAGGTGAAGGATGAGCTCAAAGGGAACATGAACTGAGTGAAAACCACAGAATTTGAGGGAAGAAAGACAAACAGACATCAGCTTTAGGGTTAGAAGAACCAGAATTGTTAAATCCTGTGCACTGGGGTACACCCAGCAGAGAAAACTCCAATTTCATGATACAAAAATCAGGGCTGGCATAGAAGGGCCAAGCATTCAAAAGTGGAATAATGAGCTGTGGGGAAGGAGAAAAGAAAATAAAAAGAGCAGATGCAAAAGAGCTGACACGTGACTAAAGCACAGGATGTCACTGACAGCAAAGGTTGGGGAGGAAACAAATGATGCAAAGAAACCACTGAGTGGTGGCAGGAGAACGTCCAGGGCTTTGGGCTGGATGGAGACAGAGGCCCCACCACTCCCTGCCCCAGCACAAACAGCTTTGCACCTGATGACCTTGGAGGTCTTTTCCAGCCTTAATGGTTCTGTGATTCCATTTCCTACCAGCAAACCCTTTCACATCCCCAGCAGCTCATTCAGCTTTTTATTAATGGGCCACAAATCCCACTGGGTGCCTGAGCCACCCCTACAATTCCCTGTTCCCAGGAAGGCTCAGGGCAGTGCAGAGCCAGCAAGGGGTTTGTTCCTCTCATCCCAGGGCTCTTCCCTCCAGGATCCCTCCCTGCTCCTCCTCAGCCTCTGCCACCCTCCCACCTCTGCTCAGCAACTCCTTGCACAGACCTTGGAGTCAAAGGCTTGGCACCAACCCTGGGTACCCTTGTTTGGGTGCCCAGCACACCTGGCACGAGCCCAGCAGCACAGGCTGCCAGGGCCACCAAATCCTGGGCAGATGGAGGGGGGCAGAACCCACCCGTGTTTGTGAGAGCAAAGTTCAGCTCCAGGCACCAGCTGGTGGGTGAGGGACAGGAGGCAGAGCTGGAGTCACCTTCTGGGGCTTAGCAAGAGAGGAGGAGGGACTGCAGAGTGAGGGAGGGTGTGCCAGCTCTGTGTGTGTGCAGGAAGCTGTGCCAGCCTGCAGGGGTGGCTCTGCCAGCCACCAGCCCGTGCCCCAAACACCACACTCGGTGTGTGAGGTCACAAGGACCTCTCCAGTGTTTCCTCACTGCCCTGAAGATGACACAAGTGGTGGCCCAGGCAGACCAGGCTGCTCTGGGGGTTATCTGAACACAAAAGGAAAGTTTTATGATCTTTGAGCCTTTCAAATCCATGTCAGGGTTTTACAATCCCCAGCCCTTCTCTCTGCAAACAGACTCAGCCGAGGCCGCCAAGGCTGCCAGAGCTCAGTGATGTTTCCTCAGTGAAAGGGGAGATCCCACCCAGAC
Organism: Poliocrania exsul; assembly: GCA_035041345.1. Lineage (NCBI taxonomy): Eukaryota > Metazoa > Chordata > Aves > Passeriformes > Thamnophilidae > Poliocrania > Poliocrania exsul. The sequence goes on along the minus strand of JAWWLZ010000503.1, from coordinate 7,734 downwards.
CAAGCACAGCAAGGTGGCCAGGAGGAGCCCCAGCAGAGCCATCAGCACCCCAGTTCTGGGGCACAGCACCCCTGAAGGGGCTGGCTGGCAGTGTGAGGTGTCTCTGCTGGCAGCTGGAGGAACTGCTCCTGTTCCACCCAAAGCAAATCGGGAAAGGGGAGCCTCCTGTCAGTGTCCTCAAACTGGTGCTAACTCAGATTTCTGAAGGACCACAGTCAGTCAGGTGATGAAACAGCCCCAGGTGGTGACTGTCTAGAGCCTTTTTGCTCATTTTTAAAATCATCTTGGACCCAGCACTTAATTTTGAGCATCCAGCTCAAACCCCTCCCCTGAGACCTTGTTTGAGGATGCTGAGCACCAGAGCTCACTGACAGCACCACAGTCCCTTCTTTCCTGGGGTTTCCATCCCACACCTGAACTGTAGCCAGCCCTGAGTGCCAGCCAAGCCCACCAGAGTGGGGGGCACTGAGCTCCTCAACAACCATCAGGAGGTTTCTGCCCTTCCCTCCTGCCCGAGGTGTCTGTCCCTCCTCCCTGCCTGACCCACAGACCAGCATCTGGGAGAGCTGCACTCCCACCTGCTGTTCCCATTGGGACACAGAGGAGGGAGAAATAAAAAACAGGAAAGGAAAAAAAAAGGTGTGGTGTGTGGAACAAAGGCTTTCATCTCTGTAGCAGCAAGATTTTTGATCCTGGGGCTCTCAGCTGCTCTAAATTGAGGGTTGTGGCTGCCAAGTGCCAATGTGAAGGCAGGGATTGGTTTTCACCCCGTGCTGGGCTGTTCAGGCCTTCCCTGCCTTTGTTTCCTCTGGCTCCCTGGAGTGGGAGCAGGTGTTTCCCTGCCCTGCTGATCCCCAGCACAGCCCCGGGCCCAGCTGTGCCCCAGACGTGGCAATGCAGCCAGGACTGGCAGGGCAGGGCAGGGTGGCACGGCCAACACTCCTGCTCTGCCAGGCAGCTTCGCTTCCTGCTGGTCCCCTCCTCACAATTCCTCTGACACCCACCTGGGCTCTCAAAGTGATGAGTTCTGAGATGAACTGAGGTTTTGAGCTGCACAAACACAGCACTTCCCAAAGGGAGACTCTGCCACAAATTTGCCAGTGCCACCAATGCCCCCAGTCCTGTTTCACAGCCAGAGTCCCCCAAGATCTCCTCCAATCACAGCTGATCCCCCAGGATTTCAGTGGCTTTTCCAGCCAGGACAGGACATCAGACTGGGCACTGCTGGGTCGTGGTTGGACTCAAAGGTCTTGGAGGGCTTTTCCAACGTGAATGACTCTGGGATGGTGGGGAAGGAAAGGGAGACTGAGAGAAAAGCCCAGGGGAGAAAGAGGAATCTTTCCATGCTCTGCCTTCCAAGAGTTCCCAGCAGCAGCAGCAGCAGCAGCAGCTGCAGCAAAGCTTTGCCTGCTGTCACAGCCCAAAGAACCTCTGGCCATGAATCTCCTTTACTTCTCCCCACCCACAAATCATGTCATTTTTTGGGCCAGTGCTCCCTTTCCCCTCAAACCTGCTTAGTGTGTAACTGCCTGGCAGTTCTGCCCACAGCTCTGGGCAACTGGCAACAGCTCTGCCCACACACACAGAGGGTTCCAATTCCAGTAGAATCATGGAATGGTTTGGTTTGGAAGGGACCGTCAAGGGTCATGGACATCTTCCACCAGCCCAGGCTGCTCCAAGCCTTGTCCAACCTGGCCTTGGACACTTCCAGGGATGGGGCAGCCACAGCTTTTTGGGCAACCTGTGCCAGGGTGTGCCCACGCTCTCAGGGCAGGATTCCCTCCTGGTTCCTGCCCTGCACACTCAGGGAGCAGGAGAAGATCAGTGGAGCAGATTTCCCCCATCCCGTGGCGTGACAGAGCAGATCCTGCCCTGACTTCCCCAGGGCCTGGTGCCAGGAGGCAGCAGGAGAGGCAGCAGGAGGGGCAGCAGGAGAGGCAGCAGGAGAGGCAGCAGGAGAGGCAGCAGGAGAGGCAGCAGAGGCAGGATCTGGCTCTGCAGAGAGCAGAGCCCGTGGCGTGGCCTCCTCTGAGTCACCTGCCCAGGTAACACCTGGGTGAGCACCTTCTTCCTCCTCCCCCCACCCCTCCCAGCCCTCTGCCACGCTCCCATGGCATGTTGGGACAGCTTTGGATGGAGCTGCTTCCCCAGACCTGCCCCCAGGAAGGTGGGGAATCCACAGAGGGGAAACGACCTCCCAAAAATCATCCAACTCACCCCAAACCAGCAAACCCACCAGGACAACTGTCCAATGCCACCCTCTGCAGAGCAACCAGGACAGGCAGGGGTTAAACTCAGCTCCCTGCAGCCCAATTTGAGGGTTTCTATATTAAGTCAATAAAGCTCACATCAAATTCAGGTCAGGAGCTGTTTGCTCAGGGTCGGGTGACTCCAGCTCAGCTAATCAGCCAGACACACCTTCCTTCCCTTCTGAACGGGCTCCCACGTTAGAGCAGCACCCAAGAGCAGGTCTGCACCCAAGAGCAGGTTTGCTGCAGATGGAGTCGGTGAATTACGGCGGGAACACCCACAACAATCAGAACAATGGAGGTGATTCTCGCTCCAGTTTCCACCAGGAGTAGAGTTACACCAACAGGGAGCAGAGGCAGGTGCAGGACCCAGCAGAGATCCCAAAAGACTCCAAGGGCCAGGACAGAGCATGGAAAACACAGAGTTTGGTTTAGTGGCCAAAACCAACCCAGCCATCTGAAGGTTCATTCCATCTGAAGGTTCATTCCATCTCAAGGTTCACCCACCTCAGAAGGTGTTTGCTGCTCAAGTCACACCTGCTCACCACGAGGGCAGCCTGGAGTTTGTCACTGCCCTCAGGAAGAGCCTGCTCAGCCACACAGAGTCAGCAGCCCTGGGACACCCACCCCTGGTCACTTCCTCCCCAGGGAGTTGGACTCCAGGCTGAGCCACAGCGTTGCCCAACACTTCCCAATGCCCTGACATCCTCCCAGGGAGGGGAAAAGCTTTGCTGAGCCTTCCTCTCCCACCACACCTGGGGCCACCAGCACACCTGGGGCCACCACAGGAACTCGCTCTCCTCAGTGCAGAGCAAAGCAGCTCTCCAGGTGCACCTTGTGTCCCACCAGGGGATGGTTTCTGGGGCTTGTATCACATTGTCCTCTTAGACATTGCTCTGAAGCTTTTAAGGCTCTTCTCACAGGACAAAATACTTCCTGAAGAAATAGAGCCTTGATTTCAGCCTTTCCCATCCCCAGTTCCACCAAGAACATGCTCTTGTACCTCTCTGTGTTGAGCCCTCCAGGCTGGACAGGGCTTGGAGCAGCCTGGGCTTGTGGAAGTGCCCATGCCATGGAATGAGATGGACTTTAAGGTCCCTTCCAGCCCCAACCATTCCAAAGGTCTATGATTTAAACAACCCAATATTTTTCTACACTTACTCACATTTTCTTCACGTGTGGTAAATATTTTCCTTGGTCCAAAGCTGAAATTAGATGGAATTGTCCTTCTCAGGTCCATCCTTTTCAGGTCCATCCTTCCCGTGCAGGTTCAGCTCTGGCATGACAAAAATTGCAGAAGACACAAACATCACTTGCCCATTTTGGCACTGATATGTGAATGTATTTATATACATGTATATATTTTTAATATATTTATATATATATATATACACACACACTATCTACATTTATATATAAGTTTGTACTGTACATTATATATATTTTGTATATATGAATAGCAAACTTTTCTACTGTTTCCATTTATTTATGTTGATATTGATATTCCATTGCTTTATGTTGATATTCCATTGATTTATGCTCATATTCCATGGACTTACGTTGATATTTCATTGATTTATGTTAATATTGATATTCCATTGCTTTATGTTGATATTGATATTCCATCTATTTTTTATCAATATTAATATTGACACCCTCTTGGTTTGGAAACTGGAGCAGGACAAATGCCCCAAAGGGCCACATCCCACCACCCAAACCTCCATGAATTATGAGCACAGAGTTGAAACAACTGAGACAAAACTCTGTCCCTCTTGGTTTCCAGAGTTCCTTTCCCGAGTTTAAACGCTCTTGGATAAGCAAATTTCCTGTGTGCAATTAAACCACAGCACAGACAACTGAAATCAGAAGGGCTGAGCAGTTCAGGGGGGGTTTTCCACCTGTAAAGATTTAGAAATAAACTGATGAGCTGATTCTGAGGTGTTTAATTGAAGCTCTGGGGCTCTGGTGCCAAGTTGACACAGACTTTGGTTGCCCTCCAGCTGAAACCAGTTACATCACAGGCTGGAAATCCACCTTGTTTGTGGCCCTGCAAAAATCAGGCACTAACCAATCTCAAACTGTGACCCTGCAGTTTCTACCAAGGATAAAAACAAAAAGAATTCAGTCTCATTCCCGCCTTGATGCACAAAGAGATCAGCTCTGACACAGAAATCCACACAGGGCTGAGCAAACAGCAGTTTGTCTTTAACAATCTTATTTCCTGGTGTGTTTTCACCCAAGTCTGATAGGACAGAGTGTGTTTAAAGCCACAGAGTCCTGGGGAGCAAAACCACCACCCTGAATAACCCCGAGCTTGGGTGAGCTCCATTTAGCCCTGAGTGCTGGGAAACCCTGTCTGGCTGCAAAGCAGCCCTGGGCAGGCAAAGGTGCTGCTGCAGCCTGGAGAAATGATCCCTCTGGGCTGGGCTGAGCACACAGGGGCTCATCAGGCTCAGGGGAGGGGAGGGGGGGGGTCATTTGAGGTGTTTAATTGTGGAATTATGGAGGGGTTGGGGTTGGAAGGGACCTGAAAGGTCACCTTGTTCCAGCCCCCTCTTGGTGGAGGAGAAAAAAGAAAAAGGGGGTTGTTTCAGCCAATTTTACACTTCAGAAGAGAAGGTGGGAACAATCCCACGGCTCCAAGGTGGGAACAATCCCACGGCTCCAAGGTGGGAGCAACCCCACGGCTCCAAGGTGGGAATCAGCACTTGTAGCAGAGAGCAGGTTGGGAATGTGGAATGTCATTGGAATGTGGCATCCCATGGGTGGTGGAACCCCTCAGAGCTGCTTTGGATCCCACCTGGGGGAGTGTCCCCAGGGATGAGGGACCTGCAGGCTCTGGAGAAAGCACGGGGAGTGTCCACACAAGGGGCTGGCAGAGCCCAGACAGCCCCTGGGCTGAGGAATGTGCACCCTGAGCACAGCTGGGTGTTCAGCCCCTGCAGGAAGCACAGGGAGAGTCGGGACATGTCGGGACACGCAGGGGAGGAGCAGCCCTGGGAGAGGAGAAGTGCAGGAGAGCTCCAGCCCTGCTCTGCTCAGCCTGCCTGAGCTCAAGGAGCTTCCTGGAAAGCCGTGGGAAGCTCCAGCCTGGATGTTCCTGGAAAAATAAAAAAATTAATCTGGGCAGGAAAAACCAAACCCAAGAGAAATTGTGGGTGTGGGACCTTTGGGTCTGTGCACGTTGAGAGCCAAAGTTTGTGCTAAAGGAGAAGGGAATGGGCAGGATTATTTTTTCAGAGATTGATCAGGGCAGTGAATCCAAAATGGGGAGGGTTTAGAATATAAAATGAAGCCCCAGCAAGATCTGCATCAAATAAACAGCAAAGAGGGGGAAAAATCTTGTATCAAAATGTATTTTTAAGACAATAAAGGTATCATTTTATAAATCACACATTCAGTATTAGAAATTGGGGTAAAACAATCAAACAACTGCACTTTCAGCTCGCCCACAGGTTTTTCTCTCCCTTAGAAATGTTTTTGTTGTCTGGGAGATGGTGCAGCTGGTTCATAAATCCCAAATATCCACTCCAACCTGCTCCAACTTTCCATCCTCTGAGGCTCCCAAAGGGCCAGCCCAGGTTTCCTCACCAGCCCCTCTGCCACCCCCTCTGCCACCTCCCAGTGCCCACTCCCCAGCCCTGCCAACACCCCCAGTAATTGGTCCCCAAGGGCCAAGGACAGGCAGGAGCCCGGGCTGGGTTTCGAGGTGTGGGAATGGAGCAAAGCCCCAGCAGCTCCTCTTTCCAGCCCAGTGGATAATGGGATTACTGGGGAGGGGACTGGGCCGAGCTTCACCTCACCTGGGACAGGGGGGTTGTGGCTTTGCACCCAACAGATGGGCAGGCCATTCAACCCACATCAGGCAGCTTTGGCCAAGAAGAGTTAAATTAAATAACGTGTTCCCTGAACCATCAACTCTCTGGTGGCAGAAATAGAAAGTCATGGGGAAAAAAAGAAAGCCTCTCTGGAGACACTGAAGCCCCACCTGGATGGTTTCTGTGTCAGCTCTCCAGCTGCCCCTGCCTTGGCTGGGGGTGGGACTGGATCAGCTCCAGAGGTCCCTTCCAACCTCAACTGGTTGGGAATTCTGGAAAAGAAGCATTTTTAGGGAAAAAGAGGTGCTGAAAGAGGAGCTGCTGGACAGACATCAGCCACGTGGCCCAGGGGCAGAGCTGAACTGGCCAGGCCAAACCACCATTCCTGCAGTTCTCAAATAATCAGAACTTCCTCAGCACTTGGGTTTGAGGTCTAAACAACATCCCAGAGGTTGTTCCACACTGGGACTTCCTGCCCAGGGGGAGTTTTCCTTGTGAGAACTCCTTGAGAAGTTGGGTCACCTCTAATACTGATTTTCCTGACAGGGAAGTGCAGCAGGGAGGAAAAACTGAGGGAGGGAAAGGTCTCCACCACCTCCTGATTTGGGGCATTTCACAGGGACCAAGTTGGAACCCAGAGAGGCAAAACCCTCTGAACAGGAGGGTCTGAATCACCCCCAAAGAGGGAGATCTTTAAGGGCCCTTCCAACCCAGACCACTCTGAGATTTCCTGCAGGGAAGAAGGAGAAGGGTTTAATCTCACAACTATTTCCTTGTGACCCACTCACCAAACTGCTCCCAAACCTCCATGGGCAGTCCTGCCCCTGCTTGCAAAGGGAATTGATTCCAGCCCTTTTTGGTTCCATCCCTTTATTGTTCCCAGCCCTTTTTGACTCCAGCCCTTTATTGTTCCCAGCCCATTCCCTCACCCATCCCACCCGACCCTCTGCCAGGGAGGGAATTTGTGCCAACCCCCGTGGCTGGGGCAACTTGGGTTGGCTTTTAACTGTGCTCAGAGTTCAGCCCATGAAAGGATCAATCAAAGCAAATATTCCACTGCTCTCCCTGCTCAGGGGAACTTTTTCCATCTGCACATAATGAGGGATCTGTTCTCCAAGGTGGAGTATTTAAGGTTGAGTCTTGGTCGTGGCTCACAAACACGATCAGATTTCCCAGACTACAAGTGGGTCTTTGGAGGGCATTTTCCCTCCTGCCTTAATTAGATTGGAGCAGGCAGATAAACAAGGATAACAATTAGCTCCCAAACTAATCACTCCTAGCACTGCAACACTTCTGAAACTCCAGAAATTCCCCAGTCAGGAAAATGAGGGTGTAAAGCAGCAAAAACCAGTTCATGTATCTGAGACACAGAGCCTGTTTTCAACTGATCTTTCATTAATTTCCCGTTAATCAAGCAGATGGTACAAACAAATTCCATGGAATTACCCTTGGAGCAAACTCTGTGAACATCTGGTGGGGACTGGAGGGGTCAGAGCTGGAAAAATCTGGGAAAAACCAACCAGGAACAACCTAAGGGAGGGAAACAAATCCCTTTGCTTGCTCTGGACCTGCTGATGGTTTGGTGAGATCCAGCAGAGGTTCCCAGAACCCCCGAGGTTGGCACAGCCCTGCCAGCCCCTGGAGCCCACCCTGTGCCCGATGCCCAC